>CM067361.1:5301766-5406766 GCA_034401795.1 Chaetoderma sp. LZ-2023a | reverse complement strand
AGGATATGGATGATATTACAAAGCAGATAACAGATCAGGGAATGCGACACAGGATATGGATGATATTACAAAGTAGATAACAGATCAGGGAATGCGACACAGGATATGGATGATATGGAATATATAAACCATAATCTATCAGTAAAATGCAACATCTGAGATGAGATTAGCATCCCTTTAACATATTTATGCAATGACGTCCTCTCCTAGCCTTACATTTGCTGGTTCAAAGTCAGATAACTCGACTACTATTGAATCCTTTGCATCCGGATCTGCCTTCTTCACTAGTACTATCTCATGCATAGAACAGATTAGCAGAGGTTGGATATTTGTCTGCCATAAAGAGAGGACGAGTTTATTGCTTACATTGTCATGATGATACATTATCTCATGTTCATACTCACCCTATTCGCTCTTACTGTTTTACTTATCGATGAACTTTCATTAACTGTTACGTATTGCGTGTTTCTGACAATATTTTCGCTAATTTCGCATTTGCTATATCCACGGATAATTACTTAGGGGAGGGGTGGTGGCTCGTGAAGTGGGGGAACGTGCATGTAAATGAAGAAGGTCTACTTTCAAGATCTAATAATAAACTAACATTTGCCATGGTCACATGATAATCACATTGTGTTTCCTTTCTCTGGTATTATTAGCTCACCTGGCCAGAATGCCCAAGTGAGCGTATGCCATGGCGAATGGCCATCGTCCGTCCATCCGCCGTCCGTCTGCCTCTCATCCATCCATCGTCCGTCAACATTTATTTAAATGACTTCTTCTCAAGAACCACTGGGGCGAGTTCAATTTTATTTGGTAGTAAGCATCCTTAGCCCATACAGATCCGAATTTATTCAAACGAAGCCGATCGGCTAATTTGGCTTGAGGCCATCTTGGATTTTATGCGATTTTTACAAAATGTCTTTAATGATTTTTTTCTCCGATTGATTGAAAAGAATTTGCGAACCACTGAATGGGTCGGGCTGAAATTTGAGAAATATGATTAGGCACTAAAGGCCATTAAAGTTTGTTCATGGGAAGCTGATGTGTCAAAAACAAGGCCGCCGTGGACCAATCAAAATGTAACGTGTTTTGCGGCCATATTGGATTATTTTTGGATCGATTTTCAAGCCGAAATTCGATTTGGGTAGGTTTTCGGGTATGTTGATTTCAAATTTGCCACATTTGAAACTGTTGGGTAAACGGTTTGGCGACCATCTTGGATTCTTTTCTCGCCAAAAACTCCCATGCTAAAGCAATAGGACTGGTTTTAACCAGATTTGGTAGGAGGCATCCTTGGTCTTGTTGCAATTCTGGCCACAACCTTAGTGTTCTACTTCTAGGCAATTGATTTCTAGTTTCAATGCCTATGTTCCAGGTGAGCGACACAGGCCCTTTGTGCCTGCTGTAACAATATTTGTCTAATTTACTAAATCTTGTGCCGTCCTGTTGTTATCGAAATGCATTAACTCTTTTCAATATCTGTGTATGGTTGTTTTCAAATCGGCTGGACAACAGTCTTGTCGCTACTGTTATTAGTGTAAATAGACGTGCTCTTGTTTGTGTGCACGGTCTACATACGGATAACTATATGTGTGCATATGTGTGTGCACGTTCTACGTACGGGCGTATATGTGTGCGTATGTGTGTGCACGTTCAACATGTGGGTAACTATGTGTGCTCTTATGTGTGTGTGTATTTTATACATACGGTTGTCCCAACATTCGACAGAAGACTTTTGCTTCATCATTAGTAAAGACATCTTGGCACACCGTCCCCCATGTTCCACCCACCTGTATCTCCAGTCTGCCAAACGTGCTGTTACCTGTTGTGAGACGAACAGCTATGGCAGGTTGCGCTATCATAATAAAAGTAAACAAATAAATAAATAAATAGATAAATAAATGAATGAATGAATGAATGAATGAATGAATGAATGAATGAATGAATGAATGAATGAATGAATGAATGAATGAATGAATGCATAGATGGATGGGTGGATGGATGGATGGATGGATGGATGGATGGATAAATGCATGAATGAATGAATGAATGAATGAATGAATGAATGAATTAATGAATGAATGAATGAATGAAAACGATCATGACTATTAATCGCGCAGTTGTCGGCGGTTTGTTTGTTTGTTCGTTTGTTGCTGTTGTTGTCGTTGTTGTTGTTGTTTTTGTTGTTTCTGTTGTTGTTGTTGTTGTTGTTGTTGTTGTAGTTGTTGTTGTTGTAGTTGTTGTTGTTGATGATGATGATGATATTTTGTTGTTGTTAGTGGATGTCGTGGTGGTGGTGGCGGTGGTGGTGATGGTGCAATTGCTGCTGCTGCTGTCATCGTCGTCATCGTCGTCATCGTCGTCGTTGACGACATTGCTTACGCAAACAAGAAATGACAGGAACGGCCGAACACCATTCTTGCTTTAGTGGATCTGACGGATTGCAACCAAAAATGCTCGTTTCGTGGCCTCGGCAAGCAGTTTTGTATTTAAATCCTGCAGTGCCATTAATGTGTCCAAACGCCACCAGTTCACCATACGAACGGCTGCAGAAAGTACAATATCATCCTTAAATGAACCATTCCATGTTTAGCCTATCTCTAGCTAAGCTCCATCCACACCTAGCTCGTGTTGGGATCGATCGATCTCTGAACTCCCTGACCATCAATTTCCAGAAAACTATAAACGTAGGCTATGAATATTTTGAAACTAATTTCACTGGGTGCTGTTGCTGCCTATGGCAGCAACAGCGCCCAGTTAAGTTAGTTTCAAAATATTCAACAGCATGTTTATTAAATAGTAGAGACTTAGAATTCTTGCAACGTGTCCGGCTATTAAGAGTTAAAGACGGGCGTAATATAATCACTTATGACGTAATGATTATGACGTCATCATACATGCCGCTTAGCTGAGTATGACGTCATATGACGTCAGATGATGATATATACTCTGGAAAGGTGAATTGTCAACAACGCAAACGCATGTAGTCACTAAGTTCCGCTAACTGCTCCTTTAAATGCAAATACAATAGAGGAATCCGGTTTATCGATCAATCATATGACGTTATAAACAACTACGCACGTAACATATAGGGTGACGTCATAAACAGTTACGTCATGAATGACGCGATTTAGTCCTTCATAAATGCTTAATAGTAAGTCAAGTTGTTCGAATTGTATGTGTTTAATATTTAATAAACACGCTATTGAATATTTTGACACTAATTTGACCGGGCAATGTTGCTGCAGGCAGCAACGGTGCTAAATTAAATTGGTTTCAAAATATTCAACAGCTTACCTGCATAGCTTTCAGATTCCGATAGTTCGATCTTTCCTAACGCCGGCGAACGTTGGTGGAGCCAAGCTAGAGATGGGTGGGACATAGCTAAAGCCGGATTCATCCATTATAACACTACATTTCGAGCTACGCCCCGCCCACTTTGTACGCACAATTGACTCCAATTTAGCATGGACACCTGAATTGCCACAGTTCAATTTCAAGGTAACAATACAGGTAAGCTGTTAAATATTTTGAAACTAATTTGTCTGTTATCAGTTGCTGCATATGACAACAATAGCTTCCAGCCAAATTAGTTTCAAATATTCAACATAATTTTGATTAAATTGTAGATTCACCAAAAGACGTATAATTCAAGCACTATCGTGACGTGACAGACATTTGGCACTTTTGCGTCGGCTTTACGTAATTTGACTGTGACGTCAACCAACACGCTACATATTTTAATTATGGCGTCATATATTCGAATGACAGACCGGATCCATCCATTCCATCATTTATCTAAATCTGAGATTGAGACAATTGAGGGATCCATTTCCTTCTAAGCTCCACCTATTTCTTGCTAAGCTCCACCCATTTCTAGCTGAGTTTCGCCCACATTTGCGCGTGTTTAGATTGATGTATAGACTTGTAACCATGAACTCCCAGAATCCTGACTCCAAAGTAACGATAAACGGAAATTCTTGAATATTTTGTAACTAATTTGACTCGGGGCTGTTGCTGCTTATGGCAGCAAAAGCTCCCAGTCAAATAAGTTTCAACATATTCACCAGAATGTTTATTAATTTTTAAATCTATCAAAGACTCGTACACCTAGCGGACCTTTCAATGAACCTTTCCATTTTAGCTATTCCCCGCCCATCACGAGCTAAGCTCCACCCACACCTCGCTGTGTTGGGATTGATCGATCCCCAAATGCCCTAGCTATCAATTTCCTGAAAACTATACAGGGAAGCTGTTGACTATTTTGTAACTAATTTGACTGGGCACTGTTGCTGCCCAGTCAAATTAGTTTCAAAATATTCAACAGAATATTTATTAAATAGTAAAAGCAAACAATTTGTACAAAAACGCATAGACCGTCTTCAAATATGCGTTCGTGACGTACTTATCGACGTCGTCTATAACGTCATTCATTATGCTGTCATTCTACACATCACGCAGTTCATTATGACGTCATATGATGGCTGGGTACTCTGGAAAGGTGAATTATCATGACAGAGCTATATACGCCATCGTGATTGTGACGTCAGGTAACTAGTGACGTAATTGATTATGACGTCAGATACTTGAGTGACAGATCGGACTCTATTAAACTTGAACTGGCATTGCAATGGACATATCTCGCCACATTGCGAGAGGTGTTGTTTGGAGGATTTGTAGTGAACCTGAGGTCACTAGCTTCATACCACAGTACTTATTTTGGTCCATAGCTCTGGAATGCAAAAAAGCTATAATCACCAAACTTGGAGAATCTATTCATATAACGGCTGTTTAGAAATTGCTCGACTTTCAGATCAAATGATCACATATCTAGGTCACGTGGTGTATATCGGGATGGACATTTTGGCCATAACTATGAATATAAAGTATATTATTCATATTATTATACTTTAGAGGTATTGTTGGTCAAATGGTCAAATATCTATGCCACTGACGTCACTATATCCATTGGCAAAATGCAGTACAAGGATGTAAGTCAGCGCCTCCTGCAAGTGTAGGCTTGTTAATTGATGAATCCACTTTTAGCTATGCCCCGCCCACCTACAGGTAAGCTCCGTCAACGCGTTGCACGTGAATTCAAATATCAAGGCAACTATACAGGTAAGCTGTTTAATATTTTTGAAACTAATTTAACTGGGTGCTATTGCTGCCTATGGCCGCAACAGCCCGCAATCAAATTATTTTCCAAATATTCAACAGATTGGTTATTAAGCACCAAAGACATACAATGCGTACACATGGCGGATTTAGATACGCCATTCATTACATATGTTGATTCTGACGTCAGCGTAGTATATCTGTGGCGTAATTGATTACGACGTCATATACTAGACAGACAGATTAGATTCCTCTGTTCTTTGGTCTCCCAGAAGTATACTCTTTCTATGCATGATAAAACCTGCATATATTATACCCTAGAGTTTGATTTGTATTGATGGACATAGTCTGTCTAGATGAGATAAAATACGTTCAGGCTTATACGCGGTCATGTGCGTGCGTGCCTGTATACATACGCGTGTGTATGTTCGTGTGCGTGTGTGCGAGGGCGTGTGCACGTGCGCGTGTGCGTGCAGGGATGCATGAGAGCGCACAAAATAATTTCCTATCTTAAATGATATTACTTATCCATGTGGCACTAACCTGAAGCCCATGGAACGACATAACACTTGAATGTTCTTACTGCCAAGATCAGGAAATCTCGTCCTGCATAGTGGTCCTGTAGCATAGGGGGACCTGAAGTGTACCTCCCCATGAGTCGCATTGCCATTTGCCAAGAACACGTCCATATTCCTTGTACCTGTATGTATCAGACATTGGCCACTTGATAGAACTTCTTAATGAATGAGTGGTTAATTTGTTTTTATTTTGTTTTGAAAACAATGTATATGTAAGCAGTTTTTAAATTAATATTAATATTATTAAGACAAATACATCCAAAATATTCGACAGCACATTGCCATCATCATCACCCTCATCATCGTCATAATCATCATCATCACCATCATATTCGTCATAATCATCATCATCATCATCACCATCATCATCATCATCATCATCATCATCATCATCATCATCATCATCATCATCATCATCAGCAGCAGCAGCAGCAGCAGCAGCAGCAGCAGCAGCGGCGGCAGCAGCAGCAGCGTCATCATCATCGCCAACCGTGTATGTATCTTCATGTAACCACCATTGCACGTATATTTTTCATGTAAATATGTTCTTCGTGTACTTCAGAAGAAGTTACCGAATAACCTAAACTTATTCATTTTACAAGAAGGTTGAAGCATCCAATCAAACGCGGTCATTAGATTTATACCAAAATACACATTTTTTACCATCCGAAAGGAATATACCTTTCCGCTTTATCAATCTATCCTATTACGTCATAACGAACTACGCGACGTTTAGAATGACATCATAATGAATGACGTCATGAATGACGTCGATAAGTACGTCACGAACGCATATATGAAGATGGATTGCATATCTTTACTATTTAAAAAATAAACTGTTCCATATTTTTAAACTAATTTGACTGGGCGCTGTTGCTGCCATAGGCAGCAACAGCACTCAGTCATATTAGTTACAAAATATTCAACAGCTTACCAGCTATATTAGTTCCAAAATATTCAACAGCTTACCTGTATAGCTTTCAGAAAATTGATAGTTAGGGCATTCGGGGATCGATCAATCCCAACACGGAGAAATGTGGGTGGAGCTTAGCTAGAGATGTGCGGGGCATGGCTAAAAATGGAAAGGTCCATTCAAGAAGATAGACGCCCCAAATTTGGCACCTACATTCAGTGTGACTGGCCAGGAGGAGTGTGGGTCAGGGAGTCAATAGGTTCATATATATATATATATATATATATATATATATATATATATATATATATATATATATATATATATATATATATATATATATATATATATAACTTTATCGATAACTTGGAACGTAAAATTGAAGAAACTATAGAATCCACAAATTTGGAACATCCATTCAATTTATGGCTGGCTAAAATTCTTTAAGTTGAAGAACAAACCGTTCTTGTTCACGATCTCGCTACATACATTGTGTAATAACTTGGGAATACAAGTGGCTAGAAAAACCCCACATGATATTGCGGCATACTAGAGAGAAAGAGATTTAGGTTACGAGGTCACTAAGTACATACCCCATACTATACATTTTGACCAGACTACAGACCTCTGGTATGTAAAAAGATAGAATCACCAAATTTTGCACATCCATTCATATTGTAGTGGAATAGTCACATTGGTTTCAAAATAGTCAACAGCTTAAATGCATAGTTAGCATGAAATTGGGATTCTGGGGATTCTAGGGTTCAAGCTACAACTACACGGTCATAATGGGCGGAGTTTAGTTAGATACGGGAGGGGAATAGTTAGAAATGGGCCTTTCCAGTTTCTCCATCCACCATATGACGTCATAATTAACTACGTGACGTAGAGAATGACGTCATAATCAATTACAGCGTGAATGGCTTACTTTAGTCCGTCTTAAACGCTAAATAGCCCGACACGTTGTACGAATTGCATGTCTTTACTATTTAATAAACATTCTGTCGAATATTTTGAAATTAATTAGACTGGACGCTGCTGCTGCCATAGGCAGCAACAACGCCCAGTCAAATTAGTTTCAAAATATTCAACAGCTTACCTGTCTAGTTTTCTTGAAAGTGATATTCATGGAGTTCAGCGATCAATTGTGGGTGGAGCTTAACTAGGGATGGGTGGGGCATAGCTAAAATGGAAAGGTCCAGTGATCAGTCTATTATATTGCAAGCCATCTAGCAATACAAACATACCAAGACAATCAAGCGCCACGTCTTGCGCATGCGTACACGGCCTGTTTCTGATGGCTCCTATACTGTATCTGCATTCTGACAAATTGGTCTCGTTTCCTCGGCAATAAACTTGGGCAAGCAATATTGGTAAATTAGTGGTACTTCTAAAGAAACCTGGGTCCAACGTTATCGGAAAGGTGTTCGCCATGCTGAAAATGAAACAGAGCCGGATTAAGCCGGATCTTTTGGGGTCAGGGATAATTCATTGTGACAGGCCCTTATCGGGTGGGTGAAAGAGGAAATGGCTTTCAGAATATGTTAAAAATTTTACATTTCCTAATGAGCAACCAAAGTTACCCTATGAAGAACGCCAGGCCCTAATTGAATTGTCTAACAACAGCGAAATTGTCATCAAAACTGGGGATAAAGGATTGGCGACTGTAATAATGCTTAAAGATAACTATAAACGTGAAGCACAACGACAATTTAGTAACCCAACGCATTACCAGAAACTAAGTGAGCCACTCTGGCAAAATAATTGCAGCACATTTAATGAGATTCTTCAAAAATTGCTCGATAGCAAGAAGATCACTGAAAAGCAACATAAGTTTCTCTTTGCTAAGCTTGCGTCAAAACCACGGACTTTTTATCTTTTGCCAAAAGTTCATAAATCCATAGATTGGTGGTTGGACCCAATGTCACAACCCGGGCGACCTATAATCTCTGATTGTGGTTCAGAATCCTACAGAATCAGTGAATACATCGATTACCATCTACAGCCAATAGCAAATAGACACCCCAGCTTCTTGAAAAACACAGAAGATTTCTTATCCCAGGTCTCTGAGACCTGGATACCTCCGAATTCATTCCTGGTCACGCTTGACATCTATGCAATGTATACAAACATTGACATCAAGAAGGGTATAAATTCTATCCGTAAAGCATTCGTGAACTACCCAGATACCAACAGGCCAGACAGAGAAGTAATAGCTCTATTAGAGCTGAGTCTGAAAGGCAATGATTTTGAATTCGATGGCGAAATTTACCAACAAATTTGTGGCTGCGCGATGGGCAAGCGTTTTAGCCCATGTTTTGCCAATATTTACGTAGCAGAGTGGGAGGAGGAAGTGCTACAAAAGTGTCCAAAACAGCCTCTCATTTATCGCAGGTACCTTGATGACATTTTCATGATTTGGCAACACACAAAAGCAGAGTTTGATGGATTTTTCGAAATTCTAAACAATCACGATCCGAATATCAAATTAAAAGCAACCATTGACGATATGTCTGTAGATTTCCTGGATGTAACTGTATATAAAGGTCTAAAGTTTGAAACAAGTGGCAACTTAGACTACAAGGTGTATTTCAAACCAACAGATTCGCATCAGCTATTACACAAAAAATCTTTCCATCCGCCGCATACTTTTAAAGGAATTGTAGAATAGCAAATAATCCGTTTTCACAGGAATTCGAGTGATAGGAAAAACTTTGAAGAAGCGTGCTCTACTCTATTCAAAGCCCTCAAACTACGAGGCTACGCCTCACGATTCTTGCGCAAAATCAAATTTGAAACATTAATAATATTGTATTTCTACCACCATTGTCAATGTACAAATAATCCTCATATGCCGTTGTCACGGCCTGAGTGTAATAAAGAAAATACGAGAAAATACGAAAATACGACGGCTTAGAAACCATGCCAGATAATGCCTCAAAGCATCAGCCTACCAAAATTTCTCACAATCGTCCGATTATAGGTGTAGGCGAATCTCGCAAATGCGGAAAGAAAGGCTTATCTGATCAACGTGACAAAATTCCATTCATTCTGACCTATAATCGGAAAAGCGTTGAAATTTCCAAAATCTTGAAAGATGAGTATCAAACCTACATGAGAAACTGAAACAACCCTTTAACAAGCGTCGAGCAATTGCGTTTAAGAAAACCCCGAATCTACGTGACATCTTGGTAAAAGCAAAACTCAAATAGCTGTCCAGAATATCCATCTCAATCATTCAACATTCACCCTTTCATGATAGTCAACCAAAAGCGGCCCCTTTAGTGATCTTGGGCAATGTCCATTTGCCGGCGGGGATTGGAGTATTTTTGAAAATTTGCCGCTGTAATGACTGGCTCGGGAACCGAGACAGTCATTCCAGTGGCATATTATCGGGAATGATCGTGTCTGTGCCTGCAAATGTACATTAAATAAGTAAGCGCATATTTCGATTTTATTGAGCAAATTTAACCAGTAAAGGGTTAACATTAATGCCATATCAGGCAGTAAGATAAACCAAAATATCTTAAATTTTTGAATTTTTTCAATTATTGAAGATTCTGAGCCAGTGCGTTGACATTATTGACTACTACCACTACCACTACCACTACCACTACCACTACCACCGACACCGACACCTCCACCGCTACTACTACTACTACTACTACTACTACTACTACTACTACTACTACTACTACTACTACCAAATATCATAAATTACTTGCGTATGTGTCAAAATGCTGTTGAATATTTTGAAATAATTTGACAGAAATCTGGTGCTTCCTAAGGCAGCAGCAGCTTCCAGTACAATTGGGTTCAAGATATTCAAGAGATTAAGTACATCATGACGGTAAAACTGAAGTACTGGTATTAAGAGATTCAAATGGGTAAAATACGATAAATGTTTTTTATTTGACCCCCCCCCCCTTAGTTTTTGGGGCCCCGGGACTGTAACCAGGTAGTCCTTGTCTGCATATTCACAGTAAAATTTCTGAAAATCAAATTGTTTAAAAATGTGAAATAAATCTTAACATTATGATGATTCCATCCATATAAATTAATATAATTTTTTAAGTTGCGAAATTGAAATATGGGCCCGTGCCTCTATTTCAATTTCGCAACTTAAATTTATATTAATTTATATGGAATGGAATCATCATAATGTTAAGATTTATTTCGTTTCATTACACATAGGCACATAATTTAAGCTTATAAAAGTATGCAATTTTAACAATTTTATTTTCAATCATTCTGGTGTGAATATGCGCAGATAAAATGAAATAATATGCGGTTGCGAATCTTGGAATTTTGCCCGGGTGGAAGCGCTATAGACGGGCCCATTTTTAACTATGACACGCCCATTTCTAGACAAGTTCTACCCAATTTGTTGACGTTTTGAAATCGATGTGAAACTTTGAAACATGAATTCAAGAATCTAAACTGCAATCTCGTTATACATGGAAGCTGTTGAATATTTTGAAATTACCTTGACTGAGAGATGTTGTTAAGTAAATTTGAGTGACATATTTAATCCCTCTATCATGAGTAAAACTGGATATAATTTTGAAATTAATTTTTCTTACTCAGCCAATCAAAACCGTGTATGAATTGCTAAATGGAGTGTGAATTTTCACAACTCGCCATCACTCGGTTTCCACTGGGCAAACACATGCTGCCAATCAACAAGAATCAAGTTCATTGGAGGCATCTGATATGTCGCTGAAGTATATGACGCCATAATGAAGTACGTCACAGGTAGGTGGACGTCACAATAATGCTTAATGAACTATCTAGATACGTCATGAACATTGAAAAGTCCGCCAAGTGTATGTGTATGTCTTTGATGAATTTACTATTTATTAGTTTCAAAATATTCAACAACGTACCTGTATAATTACCTTGTAATGGACCTTTCCGGTTTAAGCTATGCCCCGCCCATCTCTAGGTAAGCTCCACCTACACCTTGCTGGTGTTGGGATCGGTCGATCTCTGAACACCCTGAGTATCAATTTCCAAAAATCTACACAGGTAAGCTGTTGAATGTTTTGAAACTAATTTGACTCGGTGCTGTCACTGCCTACGCCAGCAACATCGCCCAGTCAAATTAGTTTCAAAATGTTCAACAGCATATTTATTAAATAGCAAAGAATTACAAAGATATACAATTTATACAACGTGTGTTTGAGATATGGAACCCTTTGTGGCGTAATGATCGTGACGTCATCATACACGCGCTGAGCTGATTATGACGCCATACGAGGTGAGATGATGGATGGATACTCTGGAAAGGTGAATTGGGATTCTAATAATTCAAGGATCAAAGGCTATAAATAGATCCCAGCTTGCGCAAAACGTGGGTGTATGGCGGAGCTTGGCTAGAAATGGATGGAGCTTAGTCAGATATGGGCGTGGCATAGCTAGAAATGTCTCTCTCTTGTTCAATACTAAAGAATATACATACTTACTTATGACCCATCATAGTGCACGCAATACGGGCCTCCTCTGAATTCCACGTTACACTAAAGCAGACAGTACTGGATATACCTGCATGAGTCAACACTAACAGACCAGCCGTGCTGGTCCCGTACTGAAGGGATCCAGTCTTGCCCAAGTCTTCACCTATGAATGGCAGAAAATCGTGAAACAAAACATTTATACATAAGGCGTATTATTTGTACATTAGAAAATGGCCACCTAGTATCGTAGTGTAGCGCGGATCGACCGGTCAGGAACGAAAACGAGTCCGTGAGATCGCCTAGCGTGCATGTGCAGGCGTCAGAGATTACCTACCAATACGCGTTAGCATTGGAGAGAATGGCATCGTATTTTGTACCGAGTTGGTACATGTAATTTATTTAAACTGTTCTCTCCTCGTCGTATTTGGTTTCGATCATGACCAGAATGAAGCGAGGATTCCAAATCTTTTTACTATTTTAAAATCGTTCTAGAAATGGCCGAGTTATACCCACTCCATGTTTGATTCCTCTCGAAATAGTTCTCTAAACGACATAAGCGCGTGTATGTACTTAGTGAAGGGGGGGGGGGGTGGTGGAATAGCGTATCACGTGATCGCTTTCCTTGCCTCTGAAACAACTCGCGTGCTGATTGGTTGTGGTGCTCCATATGTGACGTCACGAGTAGTATAAAATGAGCTGGAAAATCAGAATTGAGAGAAGTCAGAAAAGAAAGAGGGCTCTCTATCGCCTACTACGGTGCCTCTCGGTTCTGAGCACTCGTCTCTAGGGCACTAGCCACCACATCCGCACCGCAAATTTTTGTACACTCCAAGAAAGATATCATCCGGGGGCAATAACTAAATTTAAGTGAAGATACCCCCACTACCAACATCACAGAGGGACCTTTTTCCGGATGCGCCTTTTTGGCCCCAATGTAAGCTCGTCAAGTATGTAGGACGAGTGGTGGCTTTCGATTTGATAACTTGCCGGATCTACCACACCACAGCAGAGTAGTAGTTCGAATCCGCACATGTGACGTGCTTAGTATTAAACATTTCGCCCTCAGTCAGGGGACATAACCTGAGTCACCGCACGAGCTATGCAGGACATCTCTATGTGGTGCATCTCGTCTTCTGAACCGTCAGGATGCATCCGCATCAAATAACTTTCAGCTGCAGCCCCTCATAACTACAGGGCAGCTTCAAACGTTCGCACCAGTACGGAACTTTCTAACCACCGTTTACTATGTGAATAACCGTGACTAGCTACTAGCAATCTGCATCCGCAACAGTTCTTCTTCACTGTTCCTGAGAGTGAGCCGCATCAGACCGTTTGCCTGCAGATTTTCCTAGCAGCTAACTTCCGCATCGTGCCATCTCGCGTTCCGTATGTGTGACGCTTCAACTACAGTGACTCTAGAACTTTTTCCGTACCGATGATTGATAGGTACTCCGTGATTGTATTATTATATTAACATATTTATATCAGGTATTGATGACTAACAGACTGAGATCGCATTTTATAGTTTACATATTTTTACTGTATATATTTATTCTTATTTTGTGCCGATGACTAAAAGGCACCGGCAAGGTCGTGGACCTCACATATTACTATACTGTGATAGTTAGTTACATGGCAGTAGCCATTCTAGTTATATGTTTTGCTTATTTTATATAAAACCTTAGAACCGCAGTTCGCTAGGGTACACTATACAGCAACAACAACCACACCTCCTTGTTCCACAACAGCATCAATTTTTCACTGAGGTCGTTGTTCATGTTCTCACTACGCGAACCTGATGCACGGTCGCCTAAACGTGAACTATTTTAGTTCAATAGGATAGGTTTACAGTAATAAGGGACGACTACGCTTTAGGAGACATTTTGTGTACGTCTCTTTTCCGGGAGTAGCGGATATGTAACACTGCACCCCGGATCGGTTGTATAAATTGGCCATAAAGCATAAGGCCTCCTATTCTTATGAATATAAGAGTAATTGGCTCTGTCTACGCTCCTCCAGCATCAGGGCTTAATAATTGTTTGGACTTCCCTCCGCCACGTTCGTTAGAGCCGACTTTGAAACCGTTGGGGTTTCAGAGCTGTTAGAATCAAAGTGTCTATGACCGCACACATTCCCCCTGTATCTTCGGATACTTGTTAGCTTAGATAACCACACCAAAGTAGGAAGCAATGCGAAAATATTATAATTACTGGCATGCAGTGCATCTCTGGGCGATTTCACATAACCGTCAAGACAGGTGAAATGTTAATCTCAGGGTGCGGTTCTCACAGGATCCGCGCCCGACACGCTGGTTGACGGCCAGGACACAGATCGCCATCTAATTCTACAAGTGACTGGTGCACTCTTAGAACCCACCACGCCCTCACGGGATGGTCACTATATTTGGATGGCTGTCTCTTATTCCCGACCATAAACTTATATGTGCTTTTCAATACGTATGCAACGTAACGTGTCCCAGTGCTGTTATGTGTGGTTATGATGGATCTTTATATGATTCTGGAGCTGTCACATTGTGACATGTCCACACGCTGTCTATATGAGGGGGATTCTCCGTGAGGGTGCGGACACTGAGCATTCTCGTCAGTCAGGATTATATGTTAAAGATGGTTAGAACACGCAGCCATGTGCAGCTTAACCTTGATCTGGGCCCAGAAACTAATTGATAGGATAGGATCTAGCAGAAGGATCGCATAAATAAAGTGGCACCCACTAATTCAGTTTCTTTTAACTTACATATGGTGACGGTGTTGAATTCTGCGGAAATCATCCACCTCGTCTTCACGTAATACAGCGTGCATCACAATAACTTAAAATTTCACTAGGTTGACTCTTTTTACATAGCATTGTTTGAACAAGAGAGTGGCCATTTTTGACATCTCTCTTCATCCGCTTGGCATTGTAGGCATTTTCCTGTGACGGAGGCCCTCGCGAGGCACTTTCCTCTCGCAACACATAATATTTGTGTTAGGGGTTAATTTAGTTTATATTAAACTTGCTAGGTAGCCGCGTTAGGACGCTCCTTTGCGGGGATACCTCACTGATTATACTGATCAGAGATCAGTGAGGTACCTCTGACGAGGACCATGTTAGGCGAAACTCCAACTCAGCCCTATGTACTTGACTTCTCTCTTATAACAGCAAACGAGTACCCTTGTTTGTTTGTTTAGTTTATAACTAATCATGTATTTTATAATATCTAAGCTCTATATTGAGCAAATGGACCGCCACACCGGTGAGACAAACAGCCGGGACGAGACTTGTATTGTTGTTGTATTGTATTGTATTGTATTTATTTTACACCCAGATCGCTATACAGCGATAGATGGAGAGGTTACAGTGTTTCCCCTTTTTGACAGAGTGCATACATGTTACTATCTATAGTACTAGGTAGTATACATTATTCTTAACATATTTAATTAGTTTATATATAATCACCATTTACACCATTCTATTTATCATTATTATATGGTGTTATCAACATTGTTGTTGATTGTTGATTGTCGTCGTCGTCGTCGTCGCAGTCATCGTTGTTGTTGTTGCTGTTGTTGCTTCTGTTGATGTTGTTGCTGCTGTTGTTATAATAGTCAGTAGTCAGTATACATCATTGTTCACATAATTAATTAATCTATATATAATAACCATTTTCATCATTCGTATTATCATTATTGTATCGTGTTTTGTTGCTATCGTTGTCATAGTTGTCATAGTTGTTGTTGTTGTTGTTGTTGTTGTTGTTGTTGCTGTTGTTGTTGTTGTTGTTGTTGTTGTTGCCTTTATTGCCCTTGGTGTTGCTATTGTCATTGTCGTTGTCAGCGTCGTTGCTTGTGTTGTCGTCGTTGTTGCCGTCGTGGTCATCGTCGTAGTTTGATGTTATTGTTGTTGTCGATTATTTGTTATTATTATTGATGGTCGTCGTTACAATACAATACAATGGAACGTGAACATTCCACCGGCTCACAAAGTCGGTCTTTGTACAATCCGGAGACGTGCAACGCCCGATCCGCAACCCTCAGATCCGCAGCTAACCAGCAGCCTCGCCCCAACGTACCTGGCACATGCGGTGCCGCGGCGCGAGAGTATCCGGCGGACCAGCGCGCACTCTGGCGGCTACAGTAGCTAGACAGGGTCTGAGCACTCTTGTTAATACATATGTTCACTGCTATGATTGGTGTAGTTTGCTTAACGCTTTAATGGCTAAATTTTGTCTCCAAAAAAATGTTCTTATTGAATGTCTATTTGCAGGCCAAGAAGACTATTTTTTGAAAATTTACCACTGGAATTACTGGCTCGGATACCGAGCCAGTCATTCCAGTGGTAAATTTTCTGAAATAGTCTTCACTTGGCCTGTTAATCGTCATAAAAGAGCTAAGACTCTCAAGGTTATTGTATCAATCACTATTTTGGTCGTTATTTTAACATTATTCCGTTTTACTCACCATTCCATAAAACATACCTGATCATAATTCTTTCGTATACAATTTATTGTCAATAAATGTTTCCAGTTTTAGCCAGGCCCCGCCCATCTCTAGCTTTGCCCCGCCCATCTCTAGCTATGGCCCGCCCACATCTAGTTACGCTCCACCCACATCTTGCTGGAATCGATCGATCCCTGAACTACCTGACTATAAATTTCCAGAAAACTATACAGGCAAGCTGTTGAATATTTTGAAACTAATTTGACTGGGTGCTGCCAATGGCAGCAACGACGCCCAATCAAATTAGTTTCAATATACCAACAGAATATACAATTCGTACAACGTGTCAGACTATTAAGCGTTTAAGACCGGCTAAATTGAGTGGTACATGCTGTAATTGAGTATGACGTCATCATCCACGTCACGTAGTTGTTTATGACGTCATATGATGGATGGATAAACTGGAAATGTTCATTTCACATGACAAAATTTCTTTGTTTACTTTTCAATATATAAACGATCTGACGTGAGGTCCCATTTCATATAACTATTATCAACCGAGTCGAATATTATCACACCGCACAATCTTTATCCAGTGTGAATTTTTCGACGAGGTTGATAATAGTGATATGAAATGGGACGGAGTTTGAGAATCTATCTAACTTATAACGTGATATTTGACAAATTTTCATATAAAGTCGATGCCAGAAACGCGGCTAAGCGCAACATTTTGCGCCGTTCATTTCTGACCAATGCGCCACAAAAAACTAATGACACGCAAAATATCGTTATTTCAGATTTGAAATTACTTTTATCAAACTTCTAATTATATTTATGCCGTCCTCGTCGCTAAGACATTTTTGCGGCGTCATGGGGCGTGTGAGATTATTACGCGTAATATAACCGCTGAAAATATTTCTTACAGGATATAAATATAACCAGCGTTATTTAAAGGTGCATATTCACACCAGAATGATTGAAAATTAAATTGTTAAAATTGCATACTTTTATAAGCTTAAATTATGTGCCTATGTGTAGGTCTAATGAAACGAAATAAATCTTAACATATTGAAGATTTTTGATGTGTCTCCTGTTTCTATGCTACGTATACGTTCTTATGAGGTATACTTGACTATGAAGTCTCTTCCGTTTTGGGTAAGACTTGTATGTAAGGTTGCTGCGACAACCCACCTTACCGAGAACGAAAGAAATAGATATCAGCTCGCCTCGTTTATAGCTGAACTTAACGATACTTGTATTTGATATCCGGGCCTGATCTGACTGACTACCAGAACTTGCAGGTAAGCTACGGTGATCTTCCGTAGTCTCCAGAATTAATATCACAACTCAAACTCTTGCCTTGAGGTTATCAAGGTGATAATGTTATTAAATCTACTGTACACTATAACTAATGGTGGCTTTTGCTGCCACGAGTAAAAGATAAGTACTTATACGAGTTTGACTATGTTATACTACTTTCCTATTTGCTACTGATTCGTATTACTCCCCTTCACAACGGGTCTTCTATACTCTATCAACCTAACTAGCTATCTCCTACTCGAATATATTCAGAGATAGCTTTTCGATGCCAACGACGGACCTCGACGATTATCAAAGTGCCCCATATATACTCCTTTGAGTTTCCCGCCCGTGTTCGTTTGTCTTCTCTTTCCCAGATTCTGGCCGGATGCTCATTGATTGTGACGTCATCCCGACCAATCATACTCTGATTATTCCTTCCGAAAAGGGAACACTGAACATGGTCCAACCGGTTTGGGCTGGTTCTGCTTTGATGCGCTCTGTCAGCTAACCAACAACATCACCGAATGTGTTGTTGTTGCATGTCTCCTTTTGAGGGACATATAGTTGATATAGAAATTTAGATAAATTTAGATTGTTTTACTTATTCCTACAGGACGATACAATGTCTCTGTCCTGTCCCTTGCCTACTAGGCATCTGCCTGTAGGATAGGAAGGTTAATAGCACGTGAGCTACACGAGCTCATCACCAGCTGGTGTTGTTGTGCTTTCTATAGGGAGTCGACATACTGACTGTCATCCCTAAATGTTAACCATCATTCAGTCCGTCACGTCCAAACCTATCGATTCCTATGATTCCCATTGCTTGATTATTTACTAAACCACTGGCCGAAACAGCTGCTGAATATCCTGAAAGTGTGTGCCGATCCCACATCACCAACTTTCATCCTCAACTATTGACAGATATCATCAACCCACAACCGGTGGTCCTTTCTCATCTTATTCAATTCCTACTCAATTCTGACTACATATAGTTACAGTATCAAACCAGTTTTGCATGCATTTCTCCGAAATACTGATTCATCAGCACTGGCCGATGTCACCCAGTGCAGCGTCCTACTGCGTATATGCTATGATGATGCCTATCGTGCTACCCCGTTCATTAGCTCACCTGGTAATTTCAAAGATGAATTTCATTAAGGTCTTACTCATAAATATAAGATGTCGACAGGGTCATGACTCCCCACCAGACAATCCGATATCTACACACGCCCTCCAGCCAAAGTTAATTAACCGTCTCTCAAGGCCTTAAGAGAGTGTTAATTAACTCCTTGTGAAACATCAACAACAACACCACACTATACCAGCGGCTCTCTAAACGGAAAACACACACAATCGAGACAACTTATACAATAGTAAACAATCAAAATAAATACGGAAATCAACGTAACGACATTCACAACTCTAGGGCAATGCCATATCAACGATACCTATAACCTAAACCCGACAGTGCAAAATCCTCACAGCACAGATAAATGTACCTACGCCCTGGCACAGAATATCATGCGCAAATGACTGTACCAGGGTATAAAACAATACAAACATACATGTCCGGGTAACAGAATATCATGCGCAACTGACCGTCCCGGGAAACACATTAATAGCACCATTAATATCCTTGACACTCAAGGTGCAATAAACTAAATGCTACGCTTTCATACAATAGTAATCCTAATCCTACAGAGCAAATTCATTACAGGTCATATAACAGTTCCTACGACAACAAATAGTTCATCCCTAATTAATGTTCCATACACAGCAAATGCAGTTAGTACCAAAACGTCACATGGATATACCCAATTGAGCCACGCACTCGTTAGGATCCTCCACGTCGTCATAGAGTTCCGCCTCAACCCAGTCGGCAGCCGTCGGGTCGATCCCAGTCCTCGCATTAGCATTAGGCGACGACCCGGTTGCCAACCTCAGCGGCTCCGGTAGTGCTGCAGTTTTCCGGGACTGCTGGGCCTGAATTGTCTGCGCACTAATATGAATGGTTGTACGAGTATCACTACTATAGGCCGCACGTGGCTTGCATTTTAGCCAGTCCCACATGCGCGATAATACACCACATTTATATAGAATAATCACAACAATGAGCACAATCACGAAGGAGCCCGTCGAATAGGACACAAAAGAGCGTACCCCGATGCCATCGGCCATCACTGAGTCAATTGCGGACAATGGTGCTAGCGGCACGTACTTAGACTTCTGTAAATGGTTCCAGGGTTGTACTTTTAAATGATCAACGATCATGGACTGATTAGGGACGCCGGTCACATCCAAGTGGGGCATCTCAATGGCCAGGCTAATCCGAGTGTACGTCCGACTGTAAGACGTCACAGGCTCGAATTGCCAACCCCTGCCACTATAAACACACTTTCCAGACATCAACGCATATACACCACTTTCCACCTCGCATCGGTCAGTCAGTCGCCCGTCACAGTGAATTTCCATAGTCTCACCGAACGTTTGCAACACTACGCCTATTTTCTTATTGGCAAACAGTTTGCTAGAGGTATCATTTGATTCGGAGAGCTGAATATTACAAGCACTGTCGGTGGTATTGGTTAACAGGCTTACAATGCATGGAACGTGGGTCTTGTCGACCCGTAGTGGACCATGACACACTCGGGGCTCCTCCCCGCGACATTTGGATGGCGTGAAGTACCATCCAGTCTTGGTGTCGAGACCGATGCTGGTCCGCGCGATCAGTACCTGCATGTAGTATCCCCTCACATTTAGCGGTTCCAGCCACGACTGCAACCCGTATTCGATATATTTGCCCCCTTCAATTAGCGGTAACGTCGCTACGTAATGGAGTCATGAGTCGTCTTTCCACAACGGATACACGACCACGTTGCGGTAGTACCACTGATATGGACGTATCAGTCGATTTCCCACACTAACTTGTTTGGCCACGGAAGTGAGGTCAGCAGGACTGAATAATTCTTCCGTTAGTCTACCCAACTCTAGGGACGCAGTTTGTCTATGAAACTGTGCTGCTGCCTTCTGGTAGCTATACACCACACTTTCAGCAGAGTCAATAATGTGTCCAAGTCGCACTAATGCGTATAAGTCGGCTTGTCGGGCGGCGTGCACCTTAAACATATCGCTCAGATTTCTAGTCAATTCCACTAGGCCAGCGGTAACTTCGTTGATACGGTCAATGTTGGTATTGATCCCTACGAATGCCAGTTTCACGTGGGACGCTAGTTTGTTGGATAAATGTAACAAACGATTCATGTCCCTCAAAGCAACTTTGACTACCTCTTTAATTGCCTCTATATCACCAGAGGTAGCGGTACCGAATAGAGACGTGGCTATGTCCCCGACAAAGTCAAATAAGCCACGTTTGCGTCGTATACTGTCCCTACTCACCATAGTTTGCTGTGTCCTAACACCGATCTTCTTAATATTGTTAACACGATGTTGCAAACCGAAAATGTCTTGATTGCTCAACGAAGTCTTTTGACCGATGTCCGCAATAAGAACACGAAATCGCAGTAACCGTTCAGGAAATTTGGCAGGCAAATAAGGGTGGTCGATAGACACCACTATGGTCCATTCAGCCCGGATAACAGATATATCCTCGGGGTTAGTTATCATTACCCCGTTCGGTAATCTATGTACACTAGACTTTTTACACAGACCATTTACTAAACTCACTAGAGCTACTACTACACCTAATCGTAAAATATACACTTATCCTGGGGTGATGGCTGGCCTTCGTACCTTTAGCAGGGTTACGAACAGGGCGTGGCCGCACCTTGTCCCAACACATCTCTGAGTCGACTACACGTACCTTAGATATATTAAGTACGCGTACCTTCCCAGACCTTTGATGGCGGACATGAGCCACGGGCCCATTGATCTTAAAAATCTCGTATTCGGGGTCACTGCAAGAGGTCAACTTCATCCTCTCCTCAGCTTTCACGACCACTGAATCGCCAACCTTGTACTCACCAGCGTTTGCACGCTTATTAATTTGTTCTCGGTGAACTTCTCGAGACTTAGCCGTTTCTCCACGAGCGTGCAGCTGGGTGTTATTAAGACAGGTAAGTCTTTCACCAAAATCCTGCATGGCATCTAGTGGAATGGTCAACGGCAGTCTTGCACGACGACCATACGTCAAATAAAATGGCGTATACCCCATCGTGGAGTGACGAGTGCTGCGGTATGCTGTCAACGCTGCACCCAGTTCGTCCTCCCATGCACGAGACTCGTTGTTCACCCCTTTCTGGATTAACTCCTTAAGAGTCCGGTTGAACCTCTCGGTACGTCCATTTGTTTGGGGGTGGTATGGACTCGATCGTCTATGATCGATACCGTGTTCTTTAAACCGTTCTTCCAAAAAATTCGAACAAAACTCTCTACCCTGATCCATTATTACGATTTCAGGGACACCATGACGCGCGACATACTCATTGAAAAACTTGTCTTCCACATTCTGAGACGTCTTGGCAGCAATCGGATATGCCTCTGCCCATGCAGAACAGTGATCTATTACCGTCATGATATACACATTACCTTTGCTTGATTCCAACATTGGACCTATCAAATCCATACCGATTATCTGACTCGGATAATTGGCCATGGGCATCTCACTGTACCTAGGGCGTGTAGTGACGGGTCGGTTGACCTGGCACGTAGTACACATATCAAGCATACTCACCACGTCTTTTCTCAAAGACGTCCATACAAACGAATCTCTTACCATACTGATGGTCTTCTTCAGACCTTGGTGACCAGCTCTTTCATGAGCCTTCCGGAGCACTTTCTCATGGAACAGGGTAGGTAAGACAATCCTGGGGTACTCAGCGTCCAACGCTGAGGGTGTAACTAAAGAATACAGAATACCGTTCTTAACCATGTACTCCTCCGGGGTGTTCTTAAACAACTCCGTGTATTCCTTGGTTTGTTCGGTACACAACTCGTCATAGGGAACGTCAAATACCTCTAGAGGGACGTGCGGTAGCAACCCCTCATCCACATCCGGTATGACAAAATCGCCTGTGTCTAGGGTGGCGACCTCCTATGGACGACGTAACCTGGACAACATGTCCGCTCGAATATTCTTCGAGCCTTGGATGTATTCTATCTTACATCCGTACTCAGCAATCAGTACTGCCCAGCGCTGCACTTTCGTGTTCTTAACTTCTCCCACAAACAAACTCTTTAGGGGTTTGTGGTCAGTATACACGGTAAACTGAGTGCCAAATAGATATGGTCTAAGCTTCTTTAACGCATATATCACTGCGTACGCTTCCTTCTTTATTACAGGCAGCTGACTGTCTTTAAGAGTAGAGCTCACATACTGGATCACCCGCTCTATACCCTTATCATCAACTTGTACCAATATAGCACCGATCGCATAGCTCGAAGCATCAGTATATACTTTATAGGGGGCATTTAAATTCGGATAGGTGAGAACCGTCTCACTACACAGCAAGTTCTGTAATTTCTTGAACGCTTGCTGTTCATCCTCACCCCATTCAAAGCGTTTATACTTCTTAGTGAGTTCTATTAAAGGCTTAGCAATTTCGGCGTAGCCTTGCACACATGATCGGTAGTAACCAGTAGCTCCCAGGAAACTTCTCACCTCGCCCACATCGCGTGGTGGTGACATTTCCCTAATGACCTTGACCTTCTGGGCCTGAGGAGCTACTCCTTGTGCGGAAATGCGATATCCTAACAAGTCCACCGACTTACTGGCGAAGTCGCATTTCTTCTTCTTAACTTGTAAATTATATTCCCTAATCTTGTGCATGACCGTACGCAAATGCTGTGCATGCTCCGTCGGATTTCTCGAATATACGACTATATCGTCGACGAAAACATGCAAATATTTTCCCACGAATTCTCGGAAAATATCATTCATTGCCCTCTGAAATACGGCACCTGAGTTCGCAAAACCGAACGGCATCCGAATCCATTCGAACAAACCTTCACTGCAGACGAACGCTGTTTTCTCTATGTCTTGGCTGTCCATTGATATCTGCCAATAGCCAGACTTCAAGTCTATAGTAGAAAATATCGTTGCGCTGCCCATGGAGTCAAATATGTCCGATATATTCGGTAGAGGATAACTATCCTTACGACATACGGCATTCAATTTTCTGTAGTCTACACAAAACCTAGTGTCCCCGTCCTTCTTAGGGACCAAAGTAATGGGTGACGCCCAAGGTGATGACAATGGTCTTATGACGCCCGCTGCTAGCATCTGGGCCACTTGATTCTTGACCACATACTGCTTAGCTAGCGGTAGACGGTAGGCTTTCTGCCTTATAGGATCCGCATCTCCTGTTGGTACCATACACCTAACTTTGGAGACCAATCCTAAAGTGCCTGGACGAGCCGTATCAAAGATATCCGCAAAGTCCACCATGACTTTGTCGATATCTTTATATCCGGTCGTTTCTTTACAACTCTCATAAACATATCTCATTTGTTCCCTATACGGATACCTAAAGGGATATATCTGGCCAAACCATACTACAACTTTGGCCCGATAGTCAATCTTTGCATTTCCCAAGTGCAAAGCATCCGCTCCAAGCAAACATTCATGCCTCATTCTCGCTACCACCGTACTTGGAATAGGCCGGGCGTTCTTGAATTTTACCTGGGTTTCCCCCAAAAGCTCTATTGGGGAACCATTTACAGCTAAGAGCGTCTTAGCTCTTTTCAATGGCCTAGCATTTAACATGCCACGCCATATATCCTTACGAATCAAGGATGTGCTAGCACCAGTATCCACTAAGGCATGCAGGTACTCACCTTGATCCATTGGACCGTTGGAATCCACTTGTAGACGGATTAAAAACCGCTCGGTCGGTGCTTTCACCAACGGTTTTCTCTGTCTTAGTTTAACGGACTCCTTCGCCCGCTAACTGCTTCCGCGTAACTGTCCCGACGGTTCGATGCATCTCCTCCTCCATAACGGCCATATGCATCAATACCCTCGCTGGTCAACACAAAACCCTCCCTATCCTCGTACTCGTTATCTTCCCGCATCCTATTACCTAATACTTTGCGCATATTTCGAGAGCACTCTCTAGGGGTGATGTGTTGTTCCACCTGGCGATGATCGTTTACTTCGTCGATGTCCATATCGTCATTACAGTCACGTTTTGGCGCTCTGCAAACTATCTGTCGCTCTGGCTGTCTGGTGACTGATGGCTGGTGTCTACGTTGGTCTCGCATTCCGTGCGGACAATCCCTCACGAAATGGTCATCTTGACCACACCCAAAACATCTTACGACTGTAGGCTTCTCCTTGGTATTGCCGAACATGTTGTACGTCTTGTTCTCGCAATCCTGGGCCATGTGACCTTCTCGCCCACAACTAAACAGGTCATAGGCAGTCTCGGTGGTCGAGGTCGCACCACGGCTTTTCGGGGTGCGTTACGTGATGGTTGGATTGCCTGTGGACATTCGCTCTTGTAATGTCCCATCTTCCCACAAGCGTAGCACGTGATGTGCTTTAGATCCCGCGGAGACGCTGTTTTCGGGACCGGACTATGTCCTTTTGGTGGCGGTTTTGCCCCCTTCTTTACAGCCTGCATTCTCCGAGGTGCTGGCTTTGGTGCTTCTTCGGTCATCTGGAGATCCCTAACCAGCCCACTCAGTTGTTCTATCATTTTTGTCTGTGCTTAAATCTGCCTTTTCAACTGCTTTACCACCATCCATATCTCCCTTTCTTCCTCCGCTTCCAACACATTCACCTCCATCCTCTCTTCACATCGATCCTCTATTTGCATAGCCCGCAACAGATCATTGCATGTCTCTTCCTCCTCGGCTATTTCTATGGCTCTGCTCAGAGTGGTTGCTTTCTTACGGATGATGCGCTTGCTCAACCCTCTGTCGCTCAAAGCCCGCAAGTAAATGCCAAGAACAGTACGGCGATTATCGTTGTTTTCGTTAGGATACGCCCGACTGCTAGCTTCCTTATAGCGCCGGTTGAAAGCAATCACCATCTCGTTTCTTCTCTGCCTCACTCCTTCCAGATCATACTTGATCCTCTCGTCCTCATTTGTGGACACAAAGTTCATGGTGATATAATCTCGGAAATCATCGTACGACACCTCCTCTCGTACCTTGCCGACCATGAAACCGTCAATTGCTCTCGCCAACTGCCCTCGAGCCGCCCTGGTTACAACATAGGCGGGGATTCCCTCTAGCCACCCTTCATTAGCCGTGCATACTCTCCTGGTTTCATCTAAGAAAGTACGTACCTCCTCCGGCATGACTCCGTCACAAGGCTGTATCCGGTATACCGTGTCCCTTATTTCCCGGTGGTATACCCTGGCAGTTTCCCGTCGGTCACTGCTTTCAACGATTGCCCCCGCCACGGCTGTCCCCATCGCCTGGCGGCTATGGTCTCGGGCCTAAGCTCTACCGCCGGGGGCCTATCGATCGGCGGTAGCGTCGGGTCGTTGGTTCCTCTTCCCGTTGCCATTCTCGTCACTAACTATAGTGTATACTGATGACCACCCTCGCTACCCGTGGATGCTCGGGGCAACTGATAGCAGTCGTTATCTTGCACAAAGAATTATGGCCGTACTCTCGATGCTGTGTCACCTGACAGCCTTCTGACCGCTGTGCAACTTCTAGGAATACCGCTACCCTGTCAGCCAATTCTTTAACCACTACGGTCGTGGGTCGTCCCCCGTGTACTTGGGCCATATACTTTTACGTACTCACTGTTAGTTTTTATTCTCTATCCTAGCAGTTGAAGCCACTGAAGATTTTTGATGTGTCTCCTGTTTCTATGCTACGTATACGTTCTTATGAGGTATACTTGACTATGAAGTCGTTTTGGGTAAGATTTGTATGTAAGGTTGCTGCGACAACCCACCTTACCGAGAACGAAAGAAATAGATATCAGCTCGCCTCCTTTATAGCTGAACTTAACGATACTTGTATTTGATATCCGGGCCTGATCTGACTGACTACCAGAACTTGCAGGTAAGCTACGGTGATCTTCCATAGTCTCCGAATTAATATCACAACTCAAACTCTTGCCTTGAGGTTATCAAGGTGATAATTTTATTAAATCGACTGTACACTATAACTAATGGTGGCTTTTGCTGCCACGAGTAAAAGATAAGTACTTATACGAGTTTGACTATGTTATACTACTTTACTTAACTTGGCTGTTTCCTATTTGCTACTGATTCGTATTACTCCCCTTCACAACGGGTCTGCTATACTCTATCAACCTAACTAGCTATCTCCTACTCCAATATATTCAGAGATAGCTTTTCGATGCCAACGACGGACCTCGACGATTATCAAAGTGCCCCATATATACTCCTTTGAGTTTCCCGCCCGTGTTCGTTTGTCTTCTCTTTCCCAGATTCGGGCCGGATGCTCATTGATTGTGACGTCATCCCGACCAATCATACTCTGATTATTCCTTCCGAAAAGGGAACACTGAACATGGTCCAACCGGTTTGGGCTGGTTCTGCTTTGATGCGCTCTGTCAGCTAACCAACAACATCACCGAATGTGTTGTTGTTGCATGTCTCCTTTTGAGGGACATATAGTTGATATACAAATTTAGATAAATTTAGATTGTTTTACTTATTCCTACAGGACGATACAATGTCTCTGCCCTGTCCCTTGCCTACTAGGCATCTGCCTGTAGGATAGGAAGGTTAATAGCACGTGAGCTACACGAGCTCATCACCAGCTGGTGTTGTTGTGCTTTCTATAGGGAGTCGACATGCTGACTGTCATCCCTAAATGTTAACCATCATTCAGTCCGTCACGTCCAAACCTATCGATTCCTACGATTCCCATTGCTTGATTATTTACTAAACCACTGGCCGAAACAGCTGCTGAATATCCTGAAAGTGTGTGCCGATCCTACATCACCAACTTTCATCCTCAACTATTGACAGATATCATCAACCCACAACCGGTGGTCCTTTCTCATCTTATTCAATTCCTACTCAATTCTGACTACATATAGTTACAGTATCAAACCAGTTTTGCGTCCATTTCTGCGAAACACTGATTCATCAGCACTGGCCGATGTCACCCAGTGCAGCGTCCTACTGCGTATATACTATGATGATGCCTATCGTGCTACCCCGTTCATTAGCTCACCTGGTAATTTCAAAGATGAATTTCATTAAGGTCTTACTCATAAATATAAGATGTCGACAGGGTCATGACTCGCCACCAGACAATCCGATATCTACAATATGATGATTCCATTCCATATAAATTAATATAATTTTTTAAGTTGCGAAATTGAAATAGAGACCCGTTTAAGTCTCTAAAAGTATATAATTTAAACCATTTTATTTTCAGAAATGTTACTGTGAATATGCATCTTTAACAAGATATTTCGTTGAATGTTACAGTTTTTATAAATTTACTTGGGCTATGCAGGAGCAGAGATTGGTAGGGCAATGTCTGGGGAGGTCTGTGAAGGGATTTGCTGCTGCCAAAGAAGGGATTTCGGTGTTTTTTTCACTTAAAAATTGTGAAAATTAGATCCTATGAGAAGTTAGCCATTTCGTGCATTCTTGTTGATAAAAAATAATCTGTTGAATATTTTGAAAGAAATTTAACCGGAAGCCGTTGCTGCCTTAGGCAGTCAGTCAAATTTCTTTCAAAATATTCACCAGATTAATTTCTACATCGTAAAAAGAATAACATGCTACATGCTGTGTTTGGTCTGATGGGCTAAATGCCTAACAATTAAATAATAGTTGTATTTTCATGATTTGACGAATCATTTTTAGGCAAATTATTGGTATAGCAAGTGGTCAAGCTGCCATACCGGCCACGCCGCCTCTGTTATGTATTTCCCGCCAACCAAGTAGGTGCAACTGTCTAGTTCGCATTATAAGGTACAAATAAATGCCTTGGATCTGGGATCTAAAGAGAAGTAAATGTGGCTAATAGAGAAGTTGTACCTTGTAATTTTCAGAGAAATTTTTCAACATCATGATTATCTGTTCGTGTACTTATACTCTAATAAACACGACACTATCTATGCATCTGAATTTAATTTAAATTTACTAGTAAAATGATACATTTAAAATCAAATTTAATGTTGGGTCCAATTTATTTTTCTGTTTTAAAAACCTTCCTAATTTAATCTTTCCATACCTAGAAAAGAAATATTGCTGAAATTTTAAGCCATTATTTTCAACATTCTTTCCATCTAGCAATTTTTCACAGCCAAATCCTTATCACCCCGGAATTCCTAAGCATTTTCTGTAACTCTCCATCCCGCTCAAAATGGCTTTACAATGGTTATGAGAAAAGCCCAGTTGCTGCCCAAGAGACGACCATATTTGAAAATTTACCACTGGAATGGCTTTACGGTGGTAAAGTTTTAAAAATAGTCTTCTCATGGCCTGATCAATCTTGACAATTAACATGATGTAATGATGCGTACTGTAACAGCTTAAAACGTCTGAGCTGAAATTGTGTATTAATGTTATTTTTTCCAATCTCCGACCTTGTGTTTGGGTGGGAATTCTCATAAAGCAAAACGTTAAATTGGGCTGACCTTATGCCTGAATGGACCTGCCCAATGTACCCCTTCATCATCTGACTTCATAATCAACTCCGTGACGGGTAGGATAACGTCATAATCAATTACAGCATAAATGACTCAATTTAAATGCTTACTAGTCCGACACGTTGTACGAATAGTATGTCTTTGCTATTTAATTAACATGCTGTTGACTATTTTGAAACTAATTTGACTGGGCACTGTTGCCGCCACAGGCAGCAACAGCACCCAGTCAAATGAGTTTCAAAATATACAACAGCTAACTTGTATAGTTTTCTTGAGATTTATAGTCAGGGAGTTCAGAGATCGATCGATTGCAGCACGACCGAGGTGTGGGTGGAGCTTAGCTGGAGATGGGCGGGGCATAGCTAAATCTGTAAAGGTCCATGTTCAGATACAAATCAAAAGGAGTGTAATTATTGAATCATATACCAAAAGAATATTTACTACTATTTAACCATTCCCAGAAATTCTCACCACCCATGAGTTACTTAGTTCTAAAATTATTATGTTTTCATGATTTGCATATAACTCAAAATGCCTTTCATTTCTATGTTGAAATATGTGCTATATATATATATATATATATATATATATATATATATATATATATATATATATATATATATATATATATATATATATATATATATATATATATATAAAGATATATATATATATATTTGTTTTGTTTTTTTATTATTCTAGGGGATATCTGCAAAGTAATTCCTTGCTAGAAAATCTGCTAGACGTGCAGGCTAAAGCGATGTGAAAGTAATTTTTGGCGCTCGTTATTCTTTCCTCTCAAGTTGCATCTCAAAATGACGAGAGTTTAAGCACACCCGCATTCACGCGCGCACGCATGCACGCACCAACGAACACGCATGGGCGAACGCACGCACGCACGCACGCATGCACACACAAAGTTCATTTAAAGTGCATGAAATGCCATATGAAAGCATCTAAATTAAAGAACCTGCCGGGTTGTCAACCCAACAACATTCCCACCTCTCCAATAATGAGAGATGGATACCGCTTCCATGATACACCTCACTCAGACCACGCCCATGTACAAACATCTGTCTACCAGACTGCACACACAATGCCATATTTAATGTATCATTAACTGTGTTTAGATTGATAATCCACAACAGATCATTACCATAGCAATCCACCGCGACATCTTCATAATGACTGCAATCATTGGTGCCTACTGGATCGTGATCACACCATAGAAAGTTGCTTTCAGTCCCGGCACAGTCTATTTCATCCAGAAGTATCGTCGAATTCACCATGTCATAAATACGAGAACTGAAAACTGTAGGTCTAGCGTTTCTGCAAACAAACAGATATTGCAAGTGTGAATGCGTTTTAATGTGCGTGTATGACCACCCCACCCTCCCGATACCCGTCATGGTTCATTACCAAGTCCCAGTTAAGTATACGTATTTCTGTATAGAAAACGAACTTAACACATTAGTAAGCTACCCTCGCGAGAGTAACAAAATCTTGCTATTGACATCAGTTTGCTGCTTAGCTCATCTCATGTTTGGTTCCAGAAGTTTGTAAAACCGAGTTTGAAGGGATGCTAATCTCATCTCAAATGTTGTATTGTACCGATAGATTATGGTTCATATCATGTCACATTCCCTTATCTGTATCACAATTATCTGCTTTATAATACCACATAAATGTTGAACAGTGATCGCCACCATTTTGTATCTTCAAGCGATAGTGGGTGACGTTATGTAAGTCCCAATGCATTGCATTCTTTATTCCATAATAATCATATTGTAGTATATTTTGAAACTAAGTTAACTGGAGGTTGTTGCTGCCTATGGCACCAACAACTTCCAGTTAAATTAGTTTCAAAATATTCGACAATTTACCAAATTTAGCCAAACTATAGATGGCACCTCTATGACCGAGAACGTATACTGCGGCAGACACGCCAGATTTTTCTGATTGTTTGAAAAATAAATTAGGACAGCCATCATAGGCTGTAGAAATGCATCAAATCCAGAATATTTTTCGTTGTCGGAATGATAAAAAGCAAAAATTCCAGAGATGGATTATGTGTGGCAAGTTCTTTCACCCGAATTCCTAGTATAAGAGAAGGTGAGATTTCCTTGAAACCAGTATAACTTGTAAATAAGTTAACACGTTTCGAAATCAAGACAGAAACATGTCGCTTCGTAGAGTTTAGAACACGATGTAAGGACTGCTCTGTTTAAAAGTTTGGGCTTATGGAGCCTCCGACGAAATTATGTTCAAAATACTCAATTGTACGTTTTATTTGGTTTTGGAAACAAGATATTTCTTATTTGGACTGTATATTACCATGTTAAAACACCGCCTAGATTACTGCTATGTTAATGCCATCGTCCTATCGCACCGTCTCGCCCTTCCACTAACGCTCCCGTGGGAGTCCCGTGCTTGCTGGCTTTTGAGGTCTGGGCTAAGTCCGCGAAACTTCATAAATGGGGTCAGTCAACTACCGCCTAATAAAATTGCTCGGTTATTATCGTCCTACTAATATACCATCGTCCTTTTGCACGAACCTCGCCCTCCCACTACTCCCGTATCGAGTACGTGCTTGCACGGCTTTGATGTTTGCGCTAAGTTCGCAAAGCTTCATACATATTAATGAGCTGGTGTCAGACAACTTGCGCCAATGAGATTGCTCGATAAGAAATCAGGAAGTAGACAAATTTCCACATGTGCGTAAACCAAACTAGCCGTTTTTGTTACCGAAAACCAATCTACACATTTTCGGTTCCTCAGATAACTTGTTTAGAGCAAAACTATTGCAAACATTTGCAAATGTCTCTTTCCAGTTCAACAGTGTCGCGATCGCCGTTGTTTTTGTGTGATTGTAAATTAGGTCAGCAGACGAAGTCTCGCCTATCGCGTGAAGTAGGCAGAAATCTGATTGGCTACCTCCAGCCCACTAGCGTAATGTTACTTCGCATAGCAGGAAATCACAGGTCTGCAAGTACGGCCTCGAACGGCGTAGCTATGTGAGTGGATGTATGTTAGTACGATGCTAATATACTGGCAATCACATAGATTGACATACGTCATTCGTGTTCTCGGGAGATCGTATTCTCGGCATAGCGCGAAGCTACGCCTCTATTTTTAGATTTATAGCTAGATTGAAGTAGGCAGAAAACCGGCAGCGAACATAGGGCGAAATCGCGGGTTTGTAATTACGGCCTCGAACAGCGAAGCGATGTGAGTGGGCATATGTTAGTACGACGTGTTAATGGTGACTCATAAGCAACATTACCAAGTGGTGATGAAGTCACTATGCTTGTTATAACGTTCTTTTGTTATCGAAAAGTTTGAAAATGTAATACTACTTAGCATGGAATATGATGATAAAATTCAATTCCACATTCAATGGATGAATCCATTTTAGGCAATGTCCCACCCATCTCTAACTAAGTTCCGCCACGCTTTACCAGTGTTGGGATCGACCGAAGCCTGAACTATACACTTCAGGTAAGCTGTTGAAAATTTTGAAACTAATTTGACTGGGCGCTTTTACTGCCTATGGCAGCAACAGTGTCAAGTAAAATTAGTTTTAAAATATTCAACAGAATGGTTATTAAATCTTAAAGCGATAATATATAGATAAAAAAGTCGGTTTTTTAGTTGCGCCACCACGAGTTACTTCCCCTGAATTTAACATGCGATCTCGTTTCGAACGAGATCTCGCGTGACGCGAATTGATAGTTGAAAACAAAATGGCTGGCTCCGCTACATACAATTCGTATAACTTGATGGACTATTAAACGTTTATGACGGACTTAGATACATCATTCATGGCATAATTGATTGTGATGTCAACCTACATGTGACGTAATTCATTATGACGTCATATATCTGACTGGCCTGATGGATTCCTCTGTCACATCAATTAACATAATATTATTTTAATTCTGAAATCATAATCTGTTGCGTCTGTCAGAATAAGTTGCTATGCAGCTCTCAGTAATGAGGTGCCACAGCGAGAAAAAAAAAGGAAAATGGGAAGAAAATTAGAAAATTGGAAACAATATTTTATGTAATAAGTAAAAACATCAAACGTTGTCATTTCCACACGAGCTTTACGAAGGCCGTGTTCTCACTAGAGAGTTAATCGGGAATAACACTATACTTCAGTATGGCATTATTCCTGATCAGGTCTCTAGTGAGAACACGGCCTAAGATCCCATTTGGGACGTCTTAGAAGGCATTTCAAAGTATTTCAAAGGCATTTCAAAGTGAGATCTTACACAACTTGAATAATAACGTTGCTCAATAAAAAATGATTTTGAACTAATGTCGTAGCAAAGTAATTTTTCTACTTAGCTTCATGTGATAGTGAATAAACAAATTTAATGATAACTATTTTGACCAGGTCCAGAGCCGAGTTTGTGCAAGGGCTCGCGGGGCTAGAGCCTCGGGGCCCCGACTGTATGTGGGCCCCTAAAAGTTGCAATAAAAATAACTTTTCGACCATTCTAATTATTTTATAACAACATTATATAACTTTAAAAGAAAGTAGTAGTAGTAGTAGTAGTAGTAGTAGTAGTAGTAGTAGTAGTAGTAGTAGTGGTGGTGGTGGCAGTGGTAGTGGTAGTGGTAATAGTAGTAGTAGTAGTAGTAGTAGTAGTAGTAGTAGTAGTAGTAGTAGTAGTAGTGGTGGCAGTAGTAGTGGTAGTGGTAGTAGTAATCGTAGTAGTAGTAGTAGTAGTAGTAGTAGTAGTAGTAGGAGTAGTAGCAGTAGTAGTAGTAGTAGTAGTAGTAGTAGTAGTAGTAGTAGTAGTAGTAGTAGTGGTGGTGGCAGTGGTAGTGGTAGTGGTAGTAGTAGTAGTAGTAGTAGTAGTAGTAGTAGTAGTGGTGGTGGCAGTGGTAGTGGTAGTGGTAGTAGTAATCGTAGTAGTAGTAGTAGTAGTAGCAGTAGTAGTAGTAGTAGTAGTAGTAGTAGTAGTAGTAGTAGTAGTAGTAGTAGTAGTAGTAGTAGTAGTAGTAGTAGTAGTAGTGTATATTAGTATATATAAATAATATAATATACCAATGGCCGTAGTATTATTATTATTATTAGTAGTAGTAGTAGTAGTAGTAGTAGTAGTAGTAGTAGTGGTGGCAGTAGTAGTGGTAGTGGTAGTAGTAATCGTAGTAGTAGTAGTAGTAGTAGTAGTAGTAGCAGTAGTAGTAGTAGTAGTAGTAGTAGTAGTAGTAGTAGTAGTAGTAGTAGTAGTAGTAGTAGTAGTGTATATTAGTATATATAAATAATATAATATACCAATGGCCGTAGTATTATTATTATTAGTAGTAGTAGTAGTAGTAGTAGTAGTAGTAGTAGTAGTAGTAGTGGTGGTGGCAGTGGTAGTGGTAGTGGTAGTGGTAGTGGTAGTAGTAGTAGTAGTAGTAGTAGTAGTAGTAGTAGTAGTAGTAGTAGTAGTAGTAGTAGTAGTAGTAGTAGTAGTGGTAGTGGTAGTAGTAGTAGTAGTAGTAGTATTGAAAATGGAGCTAGCATGGAGGCGTTGCCCAGTTGCCATTGCCTCTATTATTATTGGTATCATGTCCCACCCAAATGTTGTTTCATCGCTGTAGTCCATTGGCACATCTAGAGCGGAATGGTTCTGGGAGTCAGAACACACCTATTGACTTGAAAGAATGGACCAATATTCGCCACGTGAGAGCATCTAAATTTCAAAATTTTGCGGGAAAGGACAAACGGACCCCCCACCTCGACCCCACCCCTCTTAGCACAATCCTAGATCCGCCCCTGTAGTCTGTGGGGTGCCTGGACAATGGGACCCCAGAAAGTCAATAGCACTGGGCCCCAAGTAAACTAAACCCGGCCCTGACCAGGTCCACCAAAAGACCACGTTGTAAAAAGCATCATTAAGTGGAGCGATATAAAAATAGACACTAAGTGGACCACTATACAAATAGCCATTAGGTGGACTGCTATAAAACAGCGATTAAATGGAGCGCTATAAAATAGCCATTAGGTGGTCCACTATAAAAATAGCCATTATGTGGACTGCTATGCAATGGCCATTAAGTGGCCCATTATAAAAATAGCCATTAAGTGTCCACTATAAAAATAGCCATTAGGTGGACTGCTATAAAATATACATTAAGTGGATCACTATAAATTAGCCATTAAGTGGCCCATGATAAAAATAGTCATTAAGTGGACTGCTATAAAAATAGCCATTAAAGCGACTGCTATAAAATAGCAATTAAGTGGACCAATATAAATAGCCATTAAGTGGCCCACTCTAAAAATAGCCATTAAGTGTCCCACTATAAAAATAGCCATTAAGCGGACTGCTATAAACTTGCCATTAAGTGGCCCACTGCAAAATAGCCATTAAGTCGCCCGCTATAAAAATAGCCATTAAGTGGACTGCTATAAAATAGCCATTAGCTGGCCCACTATAAAATAGTCATTAAGTGGTCCACTATAAAATAGCCATTAAGTGGATCACTAAAAAATAGCCATTAGGTGGACTGCTATAAAATAGCCATTAAGTAGAACATATAAAATAGCAATTAAGTGGCCTACTTTAAAAATAGCCATTAAGTGGCTGCTATAAAATGACTATTAAGTGGACTGCTATAAAATATGCCATTAAATGGCCCACTATAAAAATAGCCATTAAGTGGCCCACTATAAAAATAGCCATTAAGTGGACCGCTATGAAATAGCCATTCAGTGTCCCACTATGAAAATAGCCATTAAGTGACCCCCTAGGAAAATAGCCATTAAGTGTCCCACTGTGAAAATTGCAATTAAGTGGCCACTATAAAAATAGCCATTAAGTGGACTGCTATAAAGTACCAACAACTTTCAGTCAAATTATTTTCAAAATATTCAGCAACTCCAGAGTCATTTCCCATTGCAAGTGTTGTCTGATAGTATTAGGCAGTCAGACATTGAATTGAAGAAAAGTATTGTGATTATGAAGGCATTACTGATTACTGATTAACCTGTAGCCAGCACTTCTGCACGCGACCATAGCAGCATTTCTCTCGAAATGATCATTACAAATTGTACCCCAAGAGCCCCTATAGTACATCTCAACACGGCCCATAGAACGTGCAGGTCCACCAACCAATCTCACATCGGCACCTACATAGGAATAAATATATAAAGATATATAAGCACAAATGATCTCCCTCCATAGCACTTCACACTATGTTTATTTGGGATGCCTATCCTGCCAAAACCAACCTTATATAGTAGTAGTAATAGTAGTAGTAGTAGTAGTAGTAGTAGTAGTAGTAGTAGTAGTAGTAGTAGTAGTAGTAGTAGTGGTGGTGGTGGTAGTGGTAGTGGTGGTGGTAGTAGTAGTAGTAGTAGTAGTAGTAGTAGCAGCAGCAGCAGCAGCAGCAACAGCAGCAGCAGTAGTAGTAGTAGTAGTAGTAGTAGTAGTAGTAGTAGTAGTAGTAGAAGTAGTAGTAGTAGTAGTAGTACCAGCAGCAGCAGCAGCAGCAGCAGCAGCAGCAGCAGTAGCAGCAGCAGAAGCAGTGGCAGTAGTAGTAGTAGTAGTAGTAGTAGTAGTAGTAGTAGTAGTAGTAGTAGTAGTAGTAGTAGCAGCAGCAGCAGCAGTAGCAGCAGAAGCAGCGGCAGTAGTAGTACTAGTAGTAGTAGTAGTAGTAGTAGTAGTAGTAGTAGTAGTAGTAGTAGTAGTAGTAGTAGTAGTAGTAGTAGTAGTATCAGTAGCAGCAGGAGCAGCAGTAGCAGCAGAATCAACGGCAGCAGCAGCAGTAGTAGTAGTACTAGTAGTAGTAGTAGTAGTAGTAGTAGTAGTAGTAGTAGTAGTAGTAGTAGTAGTAGTGGTAGTGGTAGTGGTAGTAGTAGTAGTAGTAGTAGTAGTAGTAGTAGTAGTAGTAGTAGTAGTAGTAGTGGTAGTAGAATAATAAACGCGTGTCCACCGCAATATTGCTGCTGAAATATTATGTTACCCACATACTTGTAAAAGTCTCGTTGTAAATAAAATTGAATTGAATTGAATTGAATGTATTATTTTATTTAGTCGAGAGAATCTATCAACTATTCATTAATTAACTAACTCAATGGTATCAGAAGAGCTAATGTCACCTAAAAGGGAGATAATTGCCATAGGTAGCATTATGTGGCAAACATATTACAGAATAAGGTTGTGATTGCTTACGAGGCAACTGTTGGGGCAAATTGGTACTTTTCGCTGGGTTTCTAATGAACCGCGAGCCTGTTTCCCTATTTTGAGCAACTCACACCTATGCTTCATTTTCAGTCATTTCACTTGAACCGTACAGGCTACATGTCTCAATCTGGTATTGAGTTAAAGCTCAGCGTGTGGACCTCAAAATTAATAAAAAATACATGGTCGTCCCATGAATATTTCGGCAGCGAGCCATGGAAAACCTACCCCTACCCTTTATTTTAAAATAATCCTAGCCAAAATTATGCAATCACATACTGTTCCGAGACAAATATAGTGTCTCTGCCAATCAAATTGATAGTAACCACATGTGTATCCACATATAAAAGTAAATCAGTTTGGGAGGTATTGACAGAGATAACACAGTTAGGGAATGTGAAACGTAATCACGTATTTCCATTTTGCAATTTTGTGCAACTCGTGCTTATGATCGGGTTTTCAGTCAAATCACCTGAAACATACACGCTACCGTTTTAAATCTAGTATTAAATTAAAGCCCAGCATATGGGGATCGATGTGAATCAAAATATCTGGCCATCTCGTGAATATTATGGCAGAGGGACACACCCCTTAATTCTTCATGAATTTTTGCCAAAATTCTGCTATGGACTACTGTTCTGTGACAAATAATGTGATTGCAGTCTGACTGTCCATCTATAATAATGTTAATATCACTTAGTCCTTTAATACTCAAATTTGTTCATAAATATTTCAATTTTCTCATAGATAATTCCCATTTGCAGGCCCAGCTGTAGACTATTATTTAAAACTTCACACTGGCCGTGATAAATATTCAAAAATAGTCTTCTCATATGTCCTCACCTTGGATGGTGGAGCCGCAACAAAGGTCTTCCATGCTGTGTGAGATTCTAAGACAGCATTATTCACTTAGGCGATTTTCACTTACTTCAGGAAAACTTTGATATCATGGAACAATTAGTTAGGCGTAGTGGCTTTGAAGACATCATCTTTTAAGCTGGCATCTGTACATCTGGAAGCCTTCAAGGGGTGTTGAGAGGCAAGCATTACAATCGAGCTTGGAATGTACATGAACATTTTGCAGATGCATTAGAGTGACTTGTCCTGGCCGCAATTATAGAGTCGACAGTCAAAGATACGCAGGTTGCATTGTATAAACATGATCTTTGATCTACGAATCCATAGCTTCCAGGACTGGAAAGCTAAGTTCACCATGACGCAGCATACCGCAATGTAAGCAGTACTGCAAAATACTTTTCCTCCATGGTTCGCAGCCACGAAGTGGATCGTTATTTTCTTTAGTTCTATGCTTTGTGGATAGGTATAAGTGGGTAAACTCTGTTTTAGGGTTCATGCATCAAGAGATTCTCAAATTTTAGTTTGCTTGCAGCTATTTGGAGAATATCGTCAAGGGGTTTCTTTTCCTCGTCTATGAAGTCCACATGGTCTGCATATTCCATCTGTAGCGGCATGCTCAGTATTGATCTTGTGGAATTTTCCCGCACAAATTTCATTGCAGCAGCTAGGTAACAGATGAAAAGCACATGGGATAGACTATCTCCCTGTGGGGAGCCGATTGATGTCTCAAACCCTACAGACTTCAATGACTTGACACGTACTCTCAGCTTGGTGTCTGCAAGCAGTAGTCTCACTAGTCGTATCTCATCCTCATTGTAACTGGCCTGGCGTAGTACATCTAGGATCTTTGAGCGTTTAATTGTGTCGAAGGCAAGTGGCATGTCAATGCCCATTTTGTGGAAACCCAGTGTTGGACATGACTACCGACACAAGCATGCATTGAATCCATACAATGTCTGGGCAGCTGCATCCACGTTTGAAGGCACTTTGACATGATTCGGTGAAGTCATCGATCTTGTCTCGAATGCGACATAGAGTAACATTGGAGGGGATTTTTCGTATGCTGTCGAGGGGCCAAATGGTCCGCAGATTGTTTGGGGGGGGGGGGGGTGGCCAGGTGGCTTCTTTGGTTTTGGTACTGTGATAAGGGTGTCTTGGACTACAGAGTCGATGGGAAGGTGGTGCATAAAAGCTGACTTGATTAGGTGCATGATCGGTTTTGAGATAATGTCACTTGCATATTTGAATAGTTCATTGCTCACGCCATCAGGTCCAGACGCACGTCCATTTTTCAGGGTTTCACGTGCCTTCTCAACTTCTGTTGTTGTAATTGGTGTTAATAATAGCCTGAGATATCCTGAGAACGGGTGCAAGGGCTCATTAGCGTGGTCAGTGACCTGTTCCTTGAACCATTCTCGAATCGCCTCAGTTTTGCCCTGGTCAGTCCCGATAGAGTGTCCTTCAGACGTATGTACAGGGAGTGGTGGTGTGTAGTCAGCAACTCTCATGGCTCGAGCTGCCAGAAACATCGTGTGACAGTCATCCGTGTCAGTGATTTTATCTGCTAGGGAATCTGCTTGTTGAATAGCCAGATCTTTTAAACATTCACTAATGTGGCGCAGAATGTTATTGCGTTCCCGGCATAGTGTGGTACGGTCTTCACTTTGGCCACTTTGATAGATGTGCAACCGTAATGCTTTCTGCTCTGCTGACAGATTTACTACTAGAGGGCCATCAGTCAGTATACCTAGTTCGCTTGTTTTTTAGAACACATATGGGGCTGGCAGCTGATGATTCCATACATTTCAGTGCTTTGGTTAGGGTTTCGTTTGGATCGGAGCTGACGTCGATGTTATCTATTTGCTCCCCGAGGGCCTTTCAGTGTGACATTTGAGTGTCAGTTTCACTGATGAGCTTGGGTATGGAGTTTATACATTAGGTAGAGCTGGTTCATCTGAAGGCGTGTAATGACTGGCTCATGCTCAGAATTGAGGTATGTGCCTCCATTGGAACGAGCATGCCGAAGTAGGGGTTTTGCTTCTGTTATGCATAGTATGAAGTCTATTTGGTTGAAAACAGCTGTTGTAGCCTTAGAACCTTTTGGGTATTTACGATCAGCAATGTGTTTGGTTTATGTTGTCTGGTGACGACATGGGTGTTTGAAAGCCGTATTTGTGGCAAATAGGCCATTGGAAGTAAGGATTAGCACCAGTGCATCTCGATTGCTGTTGCGTGTGCCCTCTCCATACGATCCCATGCATAAGTCAAGTCCTAAGCTTTTGTCCCCAATGCCGAGTTTACCCAGCTTGAAATTATTGTTATAATCACTATATTACATAACGGGTAGTGTGGTATTTGTGTATATATGCTTTTAATAATAAAGTTGTACATTGATAAACTGTTCTTTGCTGTTTCTTTCAAATCCAAAATTGTATGATTAGCTATCGTTTATTGGGCAATATTAACTTTAATGTAGTATTCACTTAGTACATTTACTAATGTACGGGAACTTTAAGCACCGCTTACATAGCGCTGAGTCGTTCTCACCGATTTTTAACCGTGCACCTTAGCAACTAACAACGCACATTCACGTTACCTTCTCTGCACTGAACTGACCATTTGACAGCAACTAATCAGCGACTTTATATTTTCAAATGTCAGTTTGATGTGATAATATTTAATTATTATGTATATGTACACGTACACCCTCGCACGCGCACACACGCACGTACGCACACATTCTCCAATGACAGAGGCAATGCTTACTGATGACAAACTGTATTAAATTGTTCACCGTCTCTATAATTTGTATAATGTATCTGTTGTAACATAATTATAACCTGTACTTGTATTACTTGTGTTTATCGGGTTAGGGCATTCGGGGATCGATCAATCCCAACACGGGGAGCTGTGTGTGGAGCTTAGCTCGTGATGGGCGGGGCATAGCTTAAAATGGATAGGTGCGCTATTCATATGTTGTGCAAAACGGCATGAGTGTGAATAAAGAAGCCACAGTAAGATAGCATACTTATTAGGAGGCTGCGGAGACTTGAGTAACAATTCTGTTTTTAATGTGGCATATTCTTCTGTAAAAATTTTGCCCACAAAATGTTGAAAATCGCTAATACTAATGCCAAAGACCTTTGCTAACCGTGTAATCCAATGCGAGAAGACAACTGTTTTCTGCGTGGCGTATCTAGACAATTTTCGGTTTTGGTGTTGGAACAAATCGTATTCCATAATTTAGAAGCGACTGTTTCATTGAAATCTTGAAGTATATGACGTTTATTTAACTTTGTACAACTATTTCTTATGAGTTTGTGTTGGTTTGTATACACATCAATGATCTAGTCTGTACTCATCCCTTCCCAGCAGGCACATGACGTTGTTTCAACGTTCAATCCACGTTGAAATCACGTCAAAACGTGATTTCAATGTGGATTTAACGTTGAAACAACGTCATGTGCCTGCTGGGGTAGGTGTATTATAAAATAGAAGTTATGGACCCAGGTTCCGGAAACAGATAACCAGATTCCGCTTGGCGTCTAGTACACTGATGATGGTATATAGGAGGTAAAATGGTCACACTTACATTCTTGAGTATTGACCTGCAAAATAAAAACAAAAGAACTAGACATATATATATATATATATATATATATATATATATATATATATATATATATATATATATATATATATATATATATATATATATATATATATATATATATATATATATATATATATATATATATATATATATATATATTGCTATGCTAGAAACAGCTCGCAGTCAAAGTTAGTTTTAAAATATTCAACCGAATGTTTAGTAAATCGTAAATTCATCAAAGATATACAATCCATATGCCTCTTGCGTGACCTTTACCTATTTCCTGTCTGACCTACTTTATTTGATTGCAGGACGTCAGCGAGGAAATGACGAATTTTGATTATAACATGAGATAGTTGAGTGACAGATCGGGTCACTCCATGTTTGGAATAACTTCATTGTTTTTGTCTGGGAAACGAATCATTATTTTATTATATCTGCATTATCTTGAAAAATTATTATTATTTTTTTGTAATTATTTTTATTATTTACTATATCTTTGAAAGATGCTATAAAAGAGGATGTAGTTTAAAGGTCAACCAATGGAAAGTATATAATCAACCCAGCGTGCCCCTGATACTGCACGATTCGTCAAAATGTGGTTCAACAGATTGCTTGTAGGCTCCAATTGATTCACCATCTCTACCTCACCCGTGTCAATCCAAAGTGTATCAAAATGTCGAAGTAATCAAAAGTGGCGTGCAATAGTTGCACATAGGCGGACCTTTGGGAGAAATAAATTGGATGTTTTAACTGTCTTTCTGGAAGCCATTGTTACTTTAATCAGCAATGGCTTCCAAGCAAATTAATTTAATAATAGTCAAGAGAAAATTTAAAAAACGTAATTGAGTTGTCATTTATGGTGGGCTTTCCAGTTTTAGCTATGCCCCGCCAATCTCTAGCGAAGCTCCACCCACACCTCGTTTCCTGAACTCCCTGACTATTGACTTTCCGAGAACTATACAGGTAAGCTGTTAAATATTTTGAATCTAATTTGACTGGGTGCTGTTGCTATCACATGGAGTCTGGTGGTGGCAAAGGGGTGTGGCGGTTGGGTGGGGGTGGCAAATGCCCCCTACAAAGATAGTTTGCCCCCCTACTTGCCCCCTCTTAAAGATTTGCATGAAGATATTTCATATGAATATTTTATTGAGGTATACAGAATTGGTGCTGTGGTCAATTACAGCGATGCTAGGAAGGGAAACGTAAGCGCAACTATTTCTTTCTCCAGCCACAGACAGCGGGCATGTGCAAGTCCGGTCTACAGGCTACATACATAAATATCGAGAAGAGTAAACATACAGTTGAAACACGTCAAATGACGGCATATAATATAATATAATAATATTAAATAATATATACGATTATAATAGCATAACAAGAATATAAATCAAATGAAACTAAGCTAAAACTAATAATAAGAATAGAATAGAATAGAATAGAATAGAATAGAATAGAATAGAATAGAATCGAATGGAATGGAATGGAATGGATTAGATTAGATTAGATTAGAATAGAATGGAATAGAATAGAATAGAATAGAATAGAATAGAATAGAATAAAATAGAATAGGACGGATGGGCTTAGGATGCAGCTTCCCCACTGCCTGCCAGCACCGTCTTGGCTCGCATTGGGCAGATCGCTACATCAGAGCAGAACAGCCGCTATTTAAACCGATTAGGTTCGGTAATATATTTGCAAAAAATGGTAGTTACTTGGAGATAAATCTCAGGAGTACCATCGCCATTGTCGTAGATGAGTTGTGCAGGTGTTATTGGTGTAAGAGGAACATTGTTGGAAGCAAATTCATAGTAAAAAGAGGCTCTTTGGTTGTTATAGAGTGGACAGTGGAAAAGGTAGTGGTCCCTGTTTTCATCATCATGACCACATAGGCAGCCAAAAACAGTCTATCAGAGAGTTATCATAGAGATGTCTATTCAGATTACTGCAACCAATTCGAAGTCCGCATAGAGCTATGTTACTCGGTCCGGTACCTGCATAGTACCATGGAGGAGGCACTCGAGTAGGGGGCATAGCTTTCAATTTGTTTTTAAATTCTGCAAGTGTGGTGGACATCTTGACAGATGCAGGAAGGATATTTCACTCTCGTACAGTAGCCTGAAAAAAGGAACCACGGTGAAGCTCAGTACGACATCTAAATGGGGTGTAATTTTGTTGGTGGTAGATATTGTAAGGATTTCGTGTTTGCGATAAAGGAGGTAGATAATCGGGCAAGGCCTCACCAGTCATGCGGTTAATAATTTTCTAGAAAATCACTAGTTTATATATATTTCGCCTATGGGAGAGAGTTTCCATGCCCGTTTCTGTATATTGGGCAGCAGTATGAACACTGCCCGTAAGACCCGTTATAGTTCTAAGAGCGTCTTTATGGACGTTTTCCAATCTGGTGACAAGATACTCGGATATATTATCCCAGACAACGTCTGCATATTCTATGGACGGTCTAATGAAACTTTTATGCATGATTTCAGGACATTGTCTGTCTAGTATATACTTAACGCCCTTAAGTAGCGAGAGCTTACATTGGGCGTTTGTTAATATAGATTCCACATGATATTTCCATTGACCTTTTTTATCGAAAGTAATCCCGAGATGTTTATGACAAAGTGAAGAGTAGATTTCAGAATCTTTGAAAGTTATTAAAAAATCAGTAGGAGTATGTCGAAGTGAGATAAACAAGGAAGTGGTTTTTGGAGCGTTAAATTCTACAAGCCAGGTAGTTGCCCATTGAGTTACAGCCTGAAGGGCACAGCTAATTGTTGGAGACTGTGCTTCTAAATTGTCAGATATTATATAAAGGCATGTGTCATCGGCAAATAAGCTAATGCTATTTAATATATTACTCGCATGTCGCTAATAAAAATAAGAAATAGAAGCGGTCCAAGGACTGAGCCCATGATTCATTTACTTTGAAAACTCCATGTATTGGTGTACGCTTGGCGCCTTCGTACCTTCAAAGATTGTCTTAGACTATCTTTCTTGGTGTGAGCGGCACAGGAGCATTTCCAAAAGAAAAATTATTGTCATCCATTTTATATGAAGTGTTTCTGTCTTACAATTATAATTTTATAGTTATGTAACCAGGTGCATAATCTCTTGCGACTTGCTACCTATAGGATTCTTGGTATTCAGTATAGGCCCACCTAGTGATTTATTAAAGGATAACTAACCTCATCGCTTGATAGCTATTCATGTGATCCGATATACCTCTCATAAAATATGCAGGTAGTTTTAAGCTTTTTATCATGGCGCTATAGGAAATTTTTCAGGCTTTAATAATGAAATGGGGCTACATTTCTACAGCCTATGATGGCAGTCATGATTTACATTTCAGCCAATCAGAAAAAGCACAGCGAATCTGCCTAGGGATATATGCTCAGTCATAGAGGCGCCAGCTATAGCTTAACAATGTGGTATAAAAGCAATCATACGGGTAAGCTGTTTGATATTTTGAAATTAATTTGATTGGAAGTTGTTGGCCCCTTAATACAGGTGGTCGTTGGAGCAGGCTTGAATGTATAGGAAAAGGTAGGATGTATCATTAAGATTGCAGAAAATGGCTTTTCAGAACATTTAATTTCAACATTTTCCCGGTGGGGAACCCCGGAACAACCCAACATTTGGGGCGGGGCAGGATGACACCTCCCAGACCAGCCACAAACCTTGACCCCTCTGGGAAAAACTTTCCCGTCTCTTGACACCCACCCCCCTAACAAGCATTTCCTGGTGCCGCCACTGGCAACAGCACCCAGTTAAATTAGTTTCAAAATATTCAACAAAATGTTTATTAAATGGATAAGACATACAATTCGTACAACTTGTCGGACTATTAAGCATTACAGACGAACTAAATCACGCCATTCATGCCATAATTAATCATGGCGTCATCCTACACGTCACTTAGTTGATTATAACGTCATATGACGTCAGATGATGAATGGATATTCCGGAAAGTTCCATTATCGTTAAAACCATTAAAGACTAGCCCATCAGGCACATGACGTGATTTCAACGTGGATTCAACGTTGAAACAACGTCGTGTGCCTGCTGGGAATGGTCTTACGACCATCAGTCTCAACGAACAACCATTATTAGGCAACACCATCCATAAATCATAATCCATTAATTATTAAATGACGTTTGTGGAACTATATTATCGGTTCATCTGATGGGCGTTATAGACATGTTTTACGGAATATCACCAGGTAGCACCACCTGGCTTGGTATCAGGTAATAATGGTTCTGTAAGGCCATTGGTGGTTCGATCATCTGTCTTACAGAGCCATTATTACATGGTTATTCAGTTATACTAACGGCCCATCTTTCTTTTGTGATCATATTGTAATGGCTCATATGGTAGCCATGATAGAAAGTTTTGACTGACTATTGCCAGGTGGCGTCACCTCTCTTTTGGGTAAAACAACAACGATTCCTTAAAACTGATACCATTCCGAGATTCGTTCTTAACGAACCATACTGATTCGACACCAACATCTATTTATCATAATAACTACGTTATATTAATCATTTGTCTTTTGTGATCGTACTTAATGTCTCACGCTAGTCCAATGGATATGTCCTACAATAGCAATGTGTATCCGCGTTTGGAAACACGCATGCCATTTTGCACAGACACATATATATATATATATATATATATGTAGCAACAACAAGGTGTGTTTTAAGTTACACTCTCTTACAGGTATGGTGTTGAGAACATGTAATTTGGAAACAGAATTACAAAATATCTATTACATCTAAAGTTATTAGAATTTATTTGACGACAAACGTGAAATGTACACACTCTGCCAACAGGAGGCGCCACGTGCAACAAGGATCGCTGTCGAGGTGCTTCCATATAAAAAAACTAATCACCATATGGATATGTGTGTCTATGCCAAATCTTATACATCACAGATAACGCAGCTTACTGGGCCGATGCGGGGCCGATACCGTGACGATACTTTCAGTATCGGCCAGGTATCATCCCGGCATCGGCCCAGTATGCTGCGTTATCAGGGTGCTTTCCAAAGGTGTGTAAACATTGTAAAGAACTAGTAAAACGCCTATTTCAGTTGTTACCTGCAAAGAACAGATTAGCGCTAGAAAGGCCGTCAGTAGAGTCTTCATTTTATATTCCTTCGCCGATAAGATCTACAGTTCTTCTAAATTCGTGCGTTTAATCTAACATTTATATGGCTGAACGAGTGAATGCGATCATGACTTCGAACATGAGGTAATAAGTGAAGGCAATTTGTCTTTTCGCCAGGTAATTTATGAAGCCAATTTTCTTATCAAAAATCGTTTCTCCTCAAGCCTGTCCATTTAGGATGCTGTATGAGCAATCAAAAATGGTCACTAAAGACAGGCCATCGCTTAATAAAACTCATTTAGAATATTGGATAGCTTTTTGTGCCTCAAATTTTTTACATTTCCTTAAGATGTGTGATCGTGCAGTGGCCATACCACTACCCGTCTTACAGAAACATCACTATTTGAACACCAAAGCCAGTGCCTTTTCTACACAGTGCTAACTGTATATATTTTTTTTCTACAAGATTGAGATAAAAAGTTCAAATTGTTGTTTCTCTGCCGACTGATAAATTCAAATCTATTTGTATTGAGATAAGCAATAGACATGTTATATCTAGGCCCTGCACACGGTGTCACGAAATGTGGCTTAATAGTTAATGTCAGAATTGTGAAAATAATTAGGTTTTTTTAAAAGGTTTTGCTTTGGTTTCTTGTGTTTTCTCTGTTAATACGAGTGAGAATGCATCCTTTTAAGTGTAATAATGTGATTGTACGATTTTGAACAACAACTTTATTTTAGTAGTTCAGTCGCACAATGTCTGGTTTGAACATAGCCTTTGTATGCTGACTATCGTTATCTTTCCCTGTTGTCAGGAAACGCAGATAATATTGAGCCATTAATGTCTAAATTTCTTTCCAGAATATCAAAGTATTTGCTGATTCAGTTTCCATTTGCAGGCCAAGAGAAAACTATTCTTGAAAATTTACCGCTGGAATGACTGGCTCGATTATCGAGCCAGTCATTCCTGTGGTAAAATGTCAAATGTACTTTTCACTTAGCCTTTAGATTGACATTCCTGAGACGACTGCCAAGACCGGTTTTGGCCGGCCACGACATGATAGTGTTAATCTAGCAGTCATGAATTTTGTAGGTTTAGTTGCATTGAAGTCTATTGACCGGCTTTCATATTTCCTAATATCTGGCTAATTTACTGCTGGAGAGATCGGTTCCTGACTATAGCAATGAGATAGTGTTCTATTGCAGTCATCTATCCTATGAAGAGATCCGATCAGTCAATCAATTATCTGTTGCCATAATCAAATACGTCAATTGTTATCTGACGTTACAATCAAAATTACCTAGATTCCTCACGAAAGTGACAATGGGCCGTTATGAAAGTATCTGACGTGCGCGCACTTGGTAAATTTTGCAAGTTAAGAAACATTATGTTCATTATGGCAGTTGTGTGGGAATCCTCCTGTTGGGTAGTTACATTTTCGCTAGAATCCAACTGAGCATCTTCAAGAGGTAATAATTCAAAATATACACATCTAAACGATTTGCTGTTTGTTTAGCACAACAGAGGAGATGCGAATTAGTCGTAAAATAGTTAAAGTTAAGAAATCCCAGCTACATGAAAAGATCTACAGCACCTAATAGAGAAGCGTAATGTGTTTTCGTAACTGATTGAAATGACACAAATGGCCCTCTAACAACCCTTGAGGTTGAAAAGTTATCCATTTCATCCCATGTAGTTTAAAGTATAAACCATCACCTTCCTAATGTAGCATCTGCAATGTTACACTATGCCAATTTTCTCTGTAAAGGCCCATGCAAAGAAACGCAATTTTTTCTTAAATTTATTGTCACATTAATCATAATGTCCTATTTCTATATATTAATATGTTATGCATGTGGTCAAAGTAATATGGTTGCAAAGGCCAATATCAAAATATTTGTTCATGTAGTAAATTTTCAAGAATGGCATCTTAGCCTGCAAATGGACACTCCTCAAGATCACAGGAGAGTTAAATTTTACTTGCTTTATAATTAAAGGGTTAAGACGTGCAAACCCATGCCCCAGAAACCTATGGTGGCAAACGATAGAGCATTAAACGCTTTGGTAATACATGTACAGTCAGACTGTTCTCCGCCTATTGTTCAAGATAGCTTTTCACTGCTAACGGGAGTTAACTCTGGGTACCATACCTCAAGACAGGCAGTCGGGAGCCTGACGACGTTTATCTCTCTTGTGACAATGAACAAAGTTATCTTGCACGTCGTTCTTATATCTGTAAGCTGTATTCTTACATTTTTGTAAAAGCTATTTGAGTAATCCTAACGCCCATAGTACCAAGCGATGAAGCTAATCAGCAGCTATTTCCAGATACCTGAGTCATTAAAATCGGCGCATGGACACTGGCGATATCAGCGCCTATAGATTTACACCAGGAAGGTGTCTGTCAGCTATACCGCCCCTTTAACAATTAAGACGTCATTAACCACCAGTCATACAGGAAAATACCACACAGATCTATGGGGAATGCCTAAAATATTGTGAGATGGTATATTGTGACGTAAACGATGACGTCATTGTGTCAATGACGTCATGTGACATCACAAAGGCGCTGTTGGTTAGCTGTTGGACAATTTTGCTACGCGATTTGTGCTTGTGTAGCCAATCTAGTTAGTATGTAGATCAATGATATAAAGAATTATAGCCCTCCATTAAGTAACAATACTTCACACGTATGGATGCAGGTATATACACGTGTAGTCTGGTACTGCACACGCTTACACATGCGCAGACAGACAAACAGACGGACAGACACAAATGCAATCTTCCATATGGCGAGTGTAATTCACCTTAGCAGAGTGTCCACCCATCATATGACGGCATAATCAACTACGCGACGTGTAGAATGACATCATAATGAATGACGACGATAAGTACGTCACGAACTCATATTTAAAGACGGGCCATGCGTTGTTGTACAAATTGTATGTCTTTACTATTTAATAAATATTCTGTTGAATATTTTGAAACTAATCTGACTGGGCGCTGTTGCACACCACCCAGTCAAATTAGTTACAAAATATTCAACAGCTTCCCTGTATAGTTTTCAGGAAATTGATAGTTAGGGCATTTGGGGATCAATCAATCTCAGCACGGCGAGGTGTGGGTGGAGTTTAGCTAGTGATGGGCGGGCCATAGCTATAGAAAGGTCCATTGTCACCAAGTAGAAGCAACAACCCCCCCCCCCTCACCCTCCCTACAAGCATTTCTGTTGCTGTGCATGTGTGTGCAAAGCTCAGTTCAGAGGCGCAGCATGAACGCTTCCAATGAACAAAGACTCGTGGGTTCCTTTTCATCTTCTTTTTTTTTGCATAGTCAAGCAAAACAGACCATTCGCTCTATTTTTAGATTGCGATTAGAGTGAGAGGTGCCCGCCTTGTAGACAGAATCTTTCAGGAAACCCCGTTTTTTCATTGTTAGTAATTTTCAATCCACGGCCGTCTATGTAAGTGGATAACATTCTATAAAAACACTACTAATTCCCCTAATATAACGATAAACTAGTGGAAAATCAATGTATCTATGTGTCTATCGCCGTATAAAGTTCTGAGTGGATCGATATCAAATAAGCCGCAGACATTTTCCTTTGTGGTCTGAGTGGTGTAGTGGTTAGCACGCCCTTTTCTGCGAAATTTCTTAGCCTAACGCCATTAGGAGTGGGATGGGTGACTAATCGCTATTATTAACGTTTTATGCTATCATTTTATTATTTTCACAGTTTAACATATATGATGAAAGTTGATCGAGTGGAAGAGAACAACTCTATACACAATGTCATCATGCGGATCATCACCACTAACATAACCATTATTATATGATTACAGTTAAAATGTCATCGATCCGCGTTATCATAGTCCTCATAACTATTATGCCATTGACATTATTATTAGCTCACCTGGTCGGAATGACCAAGTAAGCTAATACTGGGGCGACCATCGGTCCGTCTGTATCTCCTCCTAGACTGATTGGCGGATTTTAGGCAAATTTGGCTGAACGGATCCTATGGTGATAGGCTCTATAAATCTTCTATTAAGAATTTTGATCGGTAAATCTTTTGTGTGAAAATGTTAGATTTTATGAAAGATTTAACATAAATTATCAAAACGCATCGTATCTCCTCCTTAGCACTGGGCAGGGAGGCTGTGTATATGCTACCTGCATTGGGTTCAAGACTGAAAACGTTTCAAAATGTTTTGCTAAATCTGCAAACTATGACAATCTGCTGTTTTCAGATAAATTACCTGGTATAATATACAAACTGAAAAAGCCGATTTTGTACGCGCAGAGCGCTCTCTGCGGTCTGGAAAGTGTTCCCTATTGAACGCTAGGCTGACCTCATTTTATGGAAACTTATATTTCTCGCTAGGAAGTCAGAAATATACCTTTGTTGATCAGCTCAGACGGGGTACAGAACTGTTCAATAGCAGAGATCAAGTCATGTAGGGGTGAACACAGTGTATGGCGAGCCATTGAAGTCAGATCAGACTCCGTGTGTTAATGATGAAATTGATAAATCCAGTTTCTCAATCAATCACATGACGTCATAATCAACAACGTCACAGCTAGGCTAACGTCATAATCAATTACGTCATGAATGACACATTTAGTCCGTTATAAACGCGTGATAGTCCATTAAGTTGTACCAACTTTAAGTAGTTACTATTTAATAATTATTTTGTTGAATATTTTGAAGGCAATTTGAGTGGGCGCTGTTGCTGCCATGGGCAGCAGCAGCACCCACCCAAATTAGTTTCAACATATCCAGCAGCTTACCTGTATAGTTTTCTGGTAATTGAGAATCAGAGGGTGCATGGATTGATTAATCAGAACACGGGCAATGTGAGGGTGGAGCATAGTTGGAGATGGGCCGGGCATAGCTAAGACTGGATGCCCACACTATATTATGATCATTGAATTATTAGATCACGTGGTCTGCAAGGCCATGTGAGCTTATGGCATGGCGACCGTCTGTCCGCCAATCTTTTCTTTAACCATTTAACACTCAAATATGTCATGGAACATGTACCTTTGCAGACCAAGAGAAGACTATTTTAAAGATTTATCACCGGAATAACTGACTTGGTTATAGAGCCAGTCATTCCAGTCGTAAATCTTAAAAAATAGTTATCTCTTGTTCTGCAAATGGCCATTTCTCTAGGCCACTGCAGAGGCTGTATTTTGGCCAGCTTAGGCGTTAAGGGGTTAAACGATTGCTCAAGAACCACGTAGCGGATTACAATTACATTTAGCAGGATGCATCCTTAGGACAGAGAGATCCAAGTTTCTTCAAAGAAGATTGATGGTGCAAATTTGGCCATCCGCCATCTTGGATTTTGGCCAATTTTTAGAGATGTCTAAAAATCTCTTGGAGAAACTGCTTGATAGATTGCTTCGAAACTCATGAAACAGTATCTAGAGTAACACACTAATGCGCCGGCGGCCATCTTGGATGGGCTAGTTTTTTCATGAAAACACGTTCTCCCGAAACGCTGAAGGAATCGGGCCGAAATTTGGCAAATATTATTATCGGCCTTCAGGGCAGAATGTTTAGCACCTGCCTGAATTTACTGGCATAGTCACAACCAGTTAACATTTGTACTGCGAGTTGTACTTGGCAAAGATCTATTCCTATGCAGGTTGCCAAAGTATGTATTGGAATGCACTTGGCAGATTCGCTGACACAGACTTTTAAGCCCAGAAGAATGCAAGTCATTCCAGTAGTGCATCATACGAATGATATACATTGGTATCAGATGATAGCACGCGTATCCTGTCGATGCCATGTATGACAGCAAACATTGCATGAGGGACTGTACGAGCATTTGCCACCTCTACATTAAAATTCAGCTCACATACCTCTGATGACCAATAAGCAATGCCAGTATAGCAAGAGATCGTAGTCTCTCGGGTAGTATGACTCATTAGTAGTGTTAGGCTTGGTGAGTCATGCACTTTCTTTTTTACTGGAGGCCCAACCCCTCTTCATCTCCACTGGATGTTGTGTCTGCCGATTGATAGTGCGAAGTTATATTGGTGACTTTGTTTCCCTTAGCCATCGCTCAGAACCTTTTATACACTTCAGCATGTTTGAATTGAGCACGCGATCTATTCTCTTGGCTCATTTGGATAAATTATGGACGTATTTCTACACTACATTACAGAATATGCCGATGCTGTAAAGCTCGTCGATACTGATTTTTCGAACATTTGCCATTACGTCCACAGAGTATGGGATACTGACTGTGCCTATTACACGCATCGTACAGGAATTTTCTTTCTCCTATGATTTCGCCAACTCTTGGTCGATACTGCGTTTTGTTAACTTGGTCATAAGACATTCTTTGTCAAAAGAATAAGATCACGGTGCCACACCCATCGACATTACCTTTGATCTTGCTATTTCCAGCAGTCGCTGACTCTGTTTGTCTTTGTGGAGGGTTCACATTGCCCTTCTTTGCTGCAACAATTTTGTAGATGGGCATGAATGCGTTTAGGTTGGTTCTATGAATTGTGATGGAAAATCTAACCGACCTTCCAATAAATCTTTCTTTTCTCAGTCTCTCATAGGCTGACTGGTTGATACCATTGATGATCAGTAATTGTCATCTTATCTCGTCTCCCATTACCGCCTTTGCCTGGATGTTGTGAAGCATATGATTTTTTGTTCGAAAATGTAGTTCGACTTATTACTCATAAAATGGATTGATGTTTCTCCGCTCAAATTCGATTGTTGCCTTGTTGAAAGCCCTGCTTACTTCCAAGTCATAAGATCCTGTACTTATTCCACTCAGCTCCCAATACAGATTGGTAATTGCAAGCAATTCCTGATACATTAGCTCCCACATTGCTGCATAATGTTTTTTGTGGAACTGCCAATGTTGTCTGAGGAACATTTGTGGGACTTGCTGATTGCTTGCGTTATACCATTTCTAATCTCATTGCTGTATCATGTCCTTAGGTATGGGTCACTACAACTCTTCTCTCCATGAAAGCATGGTAAAATTCTGGCGCCGTCTGTGAGCCAGAAATCTATTATCTGCCATGAAGAACCAGCCAATCAAGAGCTGGTTGGTTGACAAAAATCGGTTGGAAACCAACACACCTTTGTTTGCCAGCTTGTTCATGACAGGTAGTTCACTTCATGGCTCACGATTTGAAATAGCTTTTTCGAAATTTAGATATTTATTTCCTGAAAATAAACACAATTATGTATTAGATTATTTACTAACATCTGCACCAGATTTAGTTGTGCTATACAGGGTTAGCTGATTTAAATCAACTTGATTTAAATCACTGAGTTTCAATTAATTTTTTTTATCAGCTATTCCACATATAATTTGATAACAAATATTTACTAATCATTGTACACCATTATAAACAGCGTGGTTGTCTCTAGTCTTATCAACAAAGTGATAAGAGTACAATGAAAATTTCTTTGAAGGATGATTAAGTTAAATCTTTCTTTTTTAAATTATGTTATTTTATAGTCATGGTTTTTTTAATTTCAAGACGACAATAAATCTTGTTCTAACTTATAGTATCTTCAAATTTTTAATCAGCTTTTTAACATTAGACCTATTTTAAATTCAACAATGCATTGCAATCAATACAAATCCCCTCAATTCCCACTTTTGTTGAGATGAAATGTAAGGAATCTGGGTAATTCACTTGCCTGCTCCATATAACTGAATTTATGTGCTTTTATTACAGGGTTAGCTGTAAGGCAATGATGGCAAAATAACGACGTCTGTCTTATGACTATTAATCTAAATTCCGAATTTGTTTCAAATCCGTTTAGTCTAGCATGAGCTATTGCCTGGAAACTGCCAAATTAATTAAGTTTACATTTTCAAGTGTGATAACGCCGGAAAATATGGACGATAAATATTGAAGCACGAACTTGACATCTGCCTTAGTAGTATCAAGTATTGTCTAAATTCGATTCGAATCGGTTTACTCTAACACAAGTTATTGTCTGAAAACTGTCAAATTAACGTTTATATTTTTCAAGGGGGATAACTTAACAAGCCACGAACTTGACCTCCGGCTCTGTAATATTACTCCATATTCTGAATAAGGCCAATCACTCTTGCAAATATTGATGAAAACTAACAAAACACAAACCTCACCTCGAGGGTTATATGGCGAAATTATTTTCTGACTTCGGTTCAGATCGGTTTCCTCTAATGTAAGTTATTGCAGATCAAAGAATTTTTAATAAAATTCAACGGCACTAACTCTGAAAAATACAGGCGAAAAGCAACGGAACATGAACTTACATCCATCTTATGACGATTAAGTTATATTTCGAGTTCATGTCAGATTTGTTTACTTGAACACAATTTATCACACAGAAACCAATTACGCACATACATACACACAGTCCATACCTACATACATACATACATACATACATACAAACGTGCATACATAAACGAACACGAACATTCTTATATCCCCTCGAACTGCATTTTCGAGGGAATAATACAATTATTTACAATATTGTGAACAACCTGACTGTTTCCTTCCTTCCAATACAGCACAAGAAATAAGCCTATTTATCCTTTCAGGGCAAAGGTTATTTTTGTAAATTTAACACTGACATGTATAACTGGCTCGACAACAGGGTAACATTTTTATAATATAATGGCCTACAAATGGATATTCAATAAGCAACTAATTTGATTTTCCTGACCAAATTTAGCCAGTAAAGGGTTTAATAATGCCTTTAATCGTCAAACATGGCAAATGTACTTTGTTCTTCAGTAAACTATCTTTTCACAGGTGACTTATTCAATGGATTAAACTGTGACCAAATTCGAAATGTAGATCAATCGTTACGCTGTTTTTCCTTTAAATAGTCTGGCTACTGGAAACTTCATAATAGTACATATATGCATTGCAAATTGAAATTGTTCTCAAACCTAAGTTTACAGGTAACTTTATTTTGGACACCAACACTTACATCTTATTTTACAATTGATGTAAGTCAGAATATTGGGAACATACCAGAAAACTTTCCAAATGTATAGGAATCTCTATTTTCTATACCATTTTATAAATTATTTTTAAATGTATATATACGTCATAGATATTAGTGAAATGTACAGGGTATGCAATATTCAACATGTATCATGCTAATACTAACAGAGGTAGATCCTGGATAATTACCATAGCAAATATTATAATAAGGTAGAACCGGGAAATCAAGAATTCAACAATGCAGCTGAAAGCTGTGTGTAGTTCTTTGCATGACTGCACCAGCTACTGAACTAGGCCGATTAGATCCATATATATATATTGCATCAGCAATGTGTTAATCTGGTAAATTACATCCCCGATTTTCTGTAACAATCTGCAAGTTCAAGAGACAACATCTCCCACTTTTGCTCATTTGTCTTAGTAACATTACAAGATTCTCTACCAATAAGATTTTAAGGTATTATTTAGACTATTTACCCAGACGTGCCAGACTGCATCTAGCCATAATCTATTTAAATACATTTCATACCAAAATCAATTGATGTGCAAGCGTAATGCTAAGGCTTTAGAAGACCCCTATCTGTTATCTGTGATATTAAAAGTCATGCCTAAATTATTCCCCCAGGTTAGCGAGTCCAATTTAATATACTCCCGGCAGCTATGAACAGTAATCCATTGATTTACAGTCAATTAAATACTCAGAGATTGATGTTGTGGCATTTGATGGTCATTCAGAGATCGTAAGGCGTTATTAAAACTAAAATCTATCTCGCAGATTTCAAAACTCTCTGGCTTCAAGGGGCATTGCTGGATCCCCGGCCCGATAGGTGGTAAGCCAAAATAAGGTAAATCTAAAGCCCTGAATGTCATTGCAATTTAAACCAGTTACAGCAAAATTACACTGCAAAATATAAATAGGCCTACTGTGGATGGATATAAAATCCACCTAGCCCAACTTGAATATTGTTTCCAATATAATAGCACTGCTTAGATTTGAAAATATTTAGGGACAGTCCCTCAACATTGGTTTTGATGTGAAATCCAATATGTCTGCCAGACATTCTATCCTGAAAATCGGTTTCTGAAGGATAGCTCTCTGTGACTTTGAATGGTTGGTGAAAATCCATTGAGATTGGTATGCTATCGGCCATGGGAACATGGCAGGATCTCTATCAAAATTATCTGAAATGCAAACTCCAATAGAGCGACCAAACACATATTTGCTATGAGAAAACTGCCTGGCTAGTCTTACTAACGTCATGTAGCGCAGGTCTTCAAGTGGTTCTCCTGGGGCACCAATGCAGTCATTTGCTCTTCTCAAGTGGGTACGCATACAGGAACAATGTGCCTTTATAAACATCATAAATAGTTAACTGAAATTGGACTTAGTTGTAGGCTTGCACGATATTATGATTTAACGGTGAAGCTCGATTTATTTTTAAAATCGCGACTTTTATGATGTAATTGAGGAAAATTGGAAAATCGTCAAAATCATCTTGTTTGTTTACAATCTGAAGTGTGTACCTTTCCATCGCATTTTAGCTGTACATCAGTACAATTATAAACGATTTCATTGTGTTTATATTCTGCTGTGCCATGCACGTGTCGAATAATTACTAATCACAACACAAAGCGCTATGATAAACAAGCTAACAATAGCGAGGTAACACCACTGAGAAAACCAGCTATAGTTACTCTGATTATTTGCCATATAATTTTCTTTCTTTCACTGCAGAACTCGAGTTTGTCATGAAATACCAATTATATACTTAGTTACAGAGTGTTCGACAATAATCAGCTAACTTAATTCTTTTTAATTCCAGAGTTAGTAATTTCAATGAATAACCAGATCAGGTGGTGTAATAATTTTTCTTTTTTGATTCGGTTGTCATGTCTAATTAAAATAATAAAGCAGCAACAATCCAGATTGTTGTATTTTGAACTCTGCATTCTGTTGGTTTTTCTTACATGTATATCTTACATTCTGAAAGCAACTATAAACTGTGCATGCTCATAAAATAATTATTTACATACCTCTCACCACATGTTCGATGTGCTAAATGTAGTGACCAATAGTCGAGTATTTGTCAGTCGAGCACAACATTTTTTGATTAGATAATTGTAGATGTGTTTGACTGGCAGATACTCATTAGTCAACTATTGTAATTAAAATACTGTTCATGTGTTGAACATCGTCGCCATCTTTACCAAATCAATCGTCAAGTTAACGTTTGAATTACAGCTCAAATGTCATAATTTTAGCCACCCCAACAGCAACACAGACATGGATGTGTATGCCCAATGGCATCAATATATTAATCAATATACTATGGTACTATATTGATTGAATCATAATCTATTATTTTTTTCTATAATCGAACAGGCCTAATAGTACCTGCAAGTTATTTACGGAACCCGACTGACTGTGGCAATGTCTAGCCCCAGTTTTCTGGACTTGTCATATCATTCCAGTTTATGCTTTTGGGAATTTGGACCTATATTTAATCGATAATCTTGATTTTTTTCTTTTCACAATTTATTGCGATGTTTCCAAAAAAAATTGTGCAAGCCTACTTAGGTGCAATTAGAAAATGCTTAAAATTGTAAGGGAATTATTAGTAACACTACTTAGTTAATTAAATTTAAGTAAATGTTGGGAAGCCTATTTAGTGAAGCAATCATGCAATACACAATTACATAATGGCATGTGCACATGTTGCGGAAATTTGCTTTTCACAATTTGAAAAAAATAAAACAAATCTCGTTTAAATTAAATAAATCTGATTTAAATCAAACACATCTGAGGGTTTAAAAATATTTTTAATCGCTAACCGTGGTGGTATAACTACTGGAAAGTTCCTGGAACTGAATTTTTACAAATAGCTATAATAAGTTTACAAATATTACTAATTTCTGTACAGACAATCAATTTGACGAACACGGCTCAGGTAAAACCACAGATAGACAGTTTTTATTGTATACCAAGCCATCCCAGCACACAATTTCACAAATATACAAAAAGAGTGGTACAGATATAGAATAGGCTTGTTATCCTCATTGACTAAATATAATATAACCACCCATGTTGACTAAATACGCTACACATGTGTTAATGTTTTATACGTTTTGCTTCTGAACTTATAAATAAAGTGGAACCAGGCTCTTCTCTTTGATGCATTGCATCAATATGTGTACTTGTCCAACCCTGTCTTTGAGTCTGCCCAGCTCCAACAGTTGCACAGAATCAATATTACATAGGTGTGTGGCCGTAGGGATAGCGGTAGTGGTGATTGCTGCTGGTGGTGGTGGTGATGGTTGCTGGTGGTGGTGGTGGTGGTGGTGGTGGTGGTTGTAGTTATTATGGTGGTGGTGGCGGCAGTGGTGGCGGTGGGGCGGCGGCCGTAGCAGCGGCCACGGCAGGGGAGATGGTGGTGGTGGTTGCGGTGGCAGTGACGATGCCAGTGGCGGTCGCGGTGGCTGTGGTGGTTGGGAACTAGGCGCGGTGGTGGTGTTAAAACATTGTCTGTATCCATGGCTGCTCTATTACATAACACATAGACTATGGGGTTACAATGGAGGAATTCGATCCGTGACTCAAGTATCTGACGTCATACTTAAAACGTCAAAAGTTAACTGACGTCACAATCAAATGACACGCAAGTATGACACGAAATAGTCAAAGGTCTAGGAGCAACCACTTAAGTTGTATGTCTTAAAGATGATACAATTTAATATACATTGAGTTGGATATTTTGAAAGTAACTTGTCTGGAAGTTGTGGTATACAGCAACAGCTTCCAGCCAAATTACTTTCAAAATATTCAAAAGATTACCTGAATAGTTACCTTGAAATTGAGACTCTGGAAATTCAGTGAGAAAACGGTTAAAAGTGTTCAAACTAGCGTGCAATGTGGGCGGAGCTCAGCCAAAAATGGGTGGGACATTATCTAAAAATGAATTTGCCTATTCAAATTATGACATATAAATTGACATGAATAAATGAGTCTCAATAAATAATATTAAATGTATTGCTAATATTGTACATGTCATTGTGACCGATCTTTCTCGCATTTTAGTGCATGGGCCACACCTCCAAATTTTGGGAGGGAGAACAGATCGCACTATGATGCTTGGTTTCCCTGATATCTGAAGTGTCCAAAATCAGTTAAAAGATGTCCAGGTTATCCAGCTAAATGTTCTTTTGGCGGCCATCTTTACAATGGTCGCGGAAATCCCTCCAAAATGTAAAGACACGGGAAATGCTTGAATCGCATTACTGGAATGACCTATGAACATGCAACTAGTACTTTTCCTGGGATTTTTCACAATCGGTCTTCAAGAGATGCCCGCCAATTAATAATTAATCTATTTATGACTATTTCCGCCGTAGACCACCTAAAGTGGTTTATAAGGTATACACAAAAAGTATTCCATCAAGTTATTTTAACTTTACAGTATCCTGTAGGCACATTTTATTATGTATACATATTAGCAGTTTTTGGTTTTCTTGTTGTGGGGTAATACCTGATCTACACAAACATGATCTAACACACCACAGAATGTGTTCCAATATGTGCAACAAGGTGTATCGTAACTAAAATAAGATTCTACAGGATTTTTGTGCAACTTGCAATTTTTTCTTCATATGATATTATGTGTCAAATATCTAAAATAATACGAAAACGTCTTCAAAAATTCTAAAGCATCATTTGCACAAATGATTATCTTAATCTTTTCTTATCGGTTAGCCATCAATTTGATCTCATTAAAAAATACAGTGTTTATAAACGTAAGAATGTTTAGTCCTCATCACTATCACTGCCATACTGGCATTCGTCTTCCTACTTCTCCTACTCTCGCTTGTAAGACTGCATGCTGGTGCGCAGTGGAGACCATTCTATCGACACAGGGGCAGTCTTAATTGTACCTTCTAGAGCATGACCAAGACATGTTAGTTTCCTTCAGCACTGCGTCTTGAGAAAATTGTGGTGTTATGGACCAACCGCTGTACGTGAAGGCAACAGAGGTGGGCTAGAAGCTAAAACTCAAACACGACGGTACTGTGTGTTGCTGGAAAATTGCTACATAATTTCCAATCTGTTGCCAATTATCAGGTAAAAGTTCCATCATGTCGTGATGCCAGACATCGGGCACCCCCTCCCCCCCCCCGTTGAATCTGACGTGATAGCAGGGGGCAGGGTGGGTGGGGTGGGGGAGGGAGTGGGGCTGGGGGGGGGGGGGGGCAGCTATGATGCAAACTGCTTGGGCGGGACTCATTAAATTTTTGGATCTGAACCACAATACGGACCTTCAAAATTTTAATTACACATTATGTATTGAGACAGATCTGCATCACGATTCATATGCAGGCAACCTTGAATCCACATGAATATCTAATGATGCCAGAAGATTTTACACCTGTTTCTGGCTTACTTTGATATTCTGTAGCATGAATGTGGCCAATTGGCTGTATTGTGGATGACTTATGCTGATGTGGTAGAAATATCAATTGGTCTGATACGTGCGATTTATGAAGATGACTGGTACCTGCATTTAGAGTGCATCAGGGATACCTTTGTGTTTCGCAATACACAAATCGAACTATTCTATATACCTACCAGAGTAACATGCCCAAAATGACCCACTTGGATGATACATGCCAAATATCTATGCTCATTTTCTCAGTAGTGGGTTTTCAGTCCAGCTTAGACAAACAACCCATTTTGCTAAAATATCAGACTGTAGAAGAAACATTTAATAAAGGTAATCAAACCTCTGGAAAGACAAGTGGCTTTAGTCTGAGATGGGTAGCCCAGCCTCGCTTTTATCCAACGGCTGAGCACATGACAGTAGCATTATGGTAACTTCAGGAACTTCCATCAGTGCAGAGTCCAGGACTAGGTCATTCTGACCTACAAAAATCCTGATTCTAGAGGGATGAAGATGATATGACATCGATCATCGATATACTAAAAAAACAACTGAACCACTCCTCTATCAAACCAACCATTAGATTTGGCGAGCTTATCAACTGATGTGGAAACACCACCGAATGTGAGCACTGACTTAATGAAATCGCATGAAAACCGCGAAAAGCCTTTAAGATACAGCTACAGATATTAGAGGATGGCGCTTGATTTTACGATTCTGTAAAGAAACTGAAGTTACTAACATTCATTGCATTGCAGAACGACAGTGTTGTCTAAAGTGGTATAACTGTTGCCCTCTACAAAGAACCGATTATTAAGACCGCTGAGCTACAGACCTAGTTAATCTTGGTTCTAAGTACAAGATGGTATTTAAGTAGATAAAGCCAAGACACAGAAGCACATGGTTGGGTTATGGTTAAGGGATACTTGGGAATATGTTGGGTTACATGATTCTCAGACACAGACGTTGTCATGCTAGTGCGCTAGAAGTTGCAATGCAGACTGCCCCTGTGTCGAGAATAGTTTCTGCGCACACCAGCGTGCATGCTCCTCTAAAAACTGTGCCAAAATTGGAGGGGAAGGAGGAGGACAAACAAGAGGAGGAGGAAGAGGAGGAAGAAGAGGAGGAGGGTGATGATGAGGAAGAAGGGGGAGATGGAGGAGGTATGGAGAGGAGAAAGAGGAGGACGAGGAGGAGGAGGAGGAAGAGGAGGAGGATGAGGAGGAGGAAGAGGAGGAAGACAAATGCCAAGATGACAGTGAGAGTGAAGAGGACTAAACATTGTTATGTTGATAAATGGTATATTCCTAACGAGATGAAATTGATGGACAACTGCTAAGATAATATTAAGTTAAGCCTTTATGAAAAATATGTTTTAGAATATTAGGATTTTCCTGATTTTGATGCATTTTACAGAAGTTTTTCACCTTTTCCGGTGTTAAGATTTGAGACAAATCGGTTCAGTAGTTTCTGAGATATCCACAGATCCAGAATTAGATTCTAGTCAGATCTGGACTCTTTTATCCAGATCATGAATAGCTTCAGACAATCCTCTTGCACAGCAAGTTCCTTCATTGTGTTAAAATTTAGGTGGAATCAGATCAGCATTTTTTAAATATAGATTGTGCCCAGAATAAGATTTTGTGACTGACTGCCAAACTGACTAACTGACCAAAAATATAAAACTACATAAAGAACATTGCAGAAACATTTTTTAGCTGTGATACATCTTGTTCCCCATTTTAGAAGACGTAGAGCAACATTTCAGGTATTACCCTACCTCACGAAGGCAAAAAATGCTAATACATAAACGTAATAAAATGTGCCCACATCATCTTATAAAGTCAAAATAGATTGATGTAATCGATGTATAAACGAGTTTACGTAACACGTGACATAACTTGGCCTGAATCGCTTAATTATTAATTGGCGTAAACCTTTTGAAGACAGACTATCGACAAACCACATTAAAATATCACTTTTTCTACTGACTTCTTATATTTCTCAACAGATAATACGAAATGAATATTAAAAATTAAAAACCAAATACTGTCAGATGTGGAATATGATTACAAACATTTTAGCCCAATTGCATGTTCATAGTTCATTCCATTAGTGGATTATGATAGTTTTACCGATCCCTTGCACTCTGGTGAAGTTTCGGCAGCCGTTTTTAAAGATGGCCACTAAAGAGGCTTTTAGCTACATGGTCTGGAAGTCCATCAATTGATTTAGGACACTTCAGATATCAGGCTAACCAAAGATCATAGTGGGATTTGTTCTCCCTTCTGGTGATGAAATTCGGTCTGGCTCGTAAACTATTGGAGAGAGAGAGATAGAGAGAGAGAGAGAGAGAGAGAGGAGAGAGAGAGAGAGAGAGAGAAAGAGAGAGAGAGAGAGAGCGTGCGCAACAGGCTGATAAATACGAATAAGTCTTTAGATTTTCTTTAACACTAATCCAAATATCATAGGAAAACAGCATTCATAGTAACAATGACGTCATAGATAAATATCATGAGTTAGAATTTTCAAATCACGTTTATCAAGTTACAAAAAGTTACAAAAAAGGAAATTAATGCATATCTGCGAGTAAACGCATGAATGCACATTCCATCCAAGTGCAAATGACGTGGTAACCGGCCTTAAATTTGTTGCTATCAGGCAAGGTACATACAAGATTAACAACCACGACTGTCCGCGGCTATGTCGTGATAACTATAGCACACAAGTTTTTGACACGGAAAACGTGCCGTAGGTTGATATAAATCATTGATTGTTTACAACTGCACAATGAAGGACCATATCCCATGATATCTGTAATGATATCGAGTTTATCAACTACTCGAGCCCAACACTTGTCGTTTTATACGTAACCTGTCGACCTTGACATTGTAATTACTGTTTTGACAGTTCTCGTAATATAACCATAAATGTTATCACGTCGTTGTTTGTTTTTACAACTCAAGGGCTATAAAAGCTAATTAAATAAGAGCACATGGTATCAGAATAGTGGGATTAAACCAACAACAGCGATGGAACGTCTACGAGTGCCAGAAAGACTGAATTTCGAGGGAAACGTGAGCGAGAATTGGAGGAAATTTAGACAAAATTTTACCTTCTACCTTGTTGCCACGGAAATAGACGCTAAAAGTGAAAAAGTTCAAATTTCTCTGCTGTTGACTGTAGCGGGCGAAGCAGCGATAGAAGTGTACAGCACATTCACGTACACAGCAGGTGAGGATAAGGATAAACTGGTTACCATTTTATCTAAATTTGAACAATGCTGTGCCTCGTAAAAATGAGACATTTGAAAGACACCAATTCTTCACAGGTGGCCAAAACTCTGGCGATTCCAGTGATCATTATGTAACTGAGTTAAAAATGAAAAGTAAATCTTGTGAATTCGATGAGCTGAACGACTCATTAATTCGAGATAAAATTACATGTGGCATTGTCAATCAAGCAATGAAGGAAAGATTACTACGTGACCCTGACCCCACAATTCAAAAAGCGATCGATATGCCGTGCCGCTGAAATAAGTAAAACTCAGATACGACCATTGACCATAGAATCTGATAAATCAGTTCAATCAGTACACTACCATAAGGCTATACCACATTCTGGTGCAAAATCGAAAGCTAATGCGCAGGAACATAACTTTCAGAAACGTGATACGCATGCCAACTTTAAGCAAAATCATGACAATTTATTCAAATGTGGAAAATGCGGTTCAAAACATGGTGTAAAACAGTGCCCAGCATTTCGACATTATGGGTGTGGCAAAGTTAATCATTTCCAAAAGTGATGTCGTACAAAACAAAAACAAACTGTACACAGTATTAATGACATTGATCATGACGAACTTGAGATGGATGCTTTGGTTATTGGGGCTATCAATTCGAGTAATGCAGCTAAACAGTCAAATTCGTGCATGACCGAGATGAAAGCAGACGAATGTTTTGCAACTCTTGATGTACAAGGGGCACGTGTTCATTTTAAGATTGATACTGGCTCCCAAGCAAACATCATACCAGCATCCACGTTTCAAGAAATTGACACTTCAGATGTCAAAGTTCAGCGATCAGTTGCAACGCTTACAAGTTACACCAGAGATAATCTTAAGATTATAGGGAAATGTACACTGAAATGTCTTGGTAGATCCATAGAATTTTATATAGCAGAAACGGACCAGTTACAGATCTTGGGTTTTCGTGCATCACAAGATTTGGGATTGATAAAAGTAGTGATGACAATGGAGTTAGACAGCAAGGAGGACATTGTCAGGAAACATCCTGTTTTTGTATGGCCTGGGATGTTTAGAACAGCCCTATCATATCAACATTGATCCTTCAATACGACCAGTTGTCAATGCGTCTAGAAATGTACCTGCAACACTCAGAGAAAAGATAGCAGTAACGCTTAAAGAAATGGAGACCAAGGGAGTAATCAAAAAGGTGGACGAACCAACGGATTGGGTTAATTCATTAGTAGTTGTTGAAAAACCTAAAACAGGTTAACTGAGAATTTGTTTGGCCCCAAGAAACCTAAATGAGGCTGTCAAAAGAGAGCATTTTCAGCTACCAACTATTGAAAATATTACGACAAGAATGTCGGGTGCCAAGATCTTCTCCAAACTTGATGCAAACCATGGTTATTGGCAGATTCCACTTGACGAGTCCAGCAAACTGGTATCAATATTTAATACTCCAATAGGCAGATTTTGCTACCTCAGAATGCCCTTCGGAATAAAATCAGCACAAGAGGTATTTCAAAAACGTATGACACAGCATTTTGGCGATCTTTTAGGTGTAGAAACTGAAAAAGATGACATCTTAGTATGGGGATCATCTGTAGAAGAGTACAATCAAAGACTGAAAGCAGTTCTAGAAATATGCCGACAGATCAACCTTGCGGTCAACAAAGACAAGTGTGAGTTTGGGGTTAGCGAGATTGGATACATAGGACATCGGCTACCACCAGAAGGAGTAAAGCCAGATAACTCCAAAATTTCAGCGATTGTTGACATGCCTGCACCTGAAGACAAAAAAGTGTTGAACCCTTGCTTGGAATAGTGAACTATTTGGCCAAGTTTGTGCCAAACCTATCAGTCATAACAGAGCCAATAAGAAGACTTCTGCAAAAGAACATTGCTTTTCACTGGTTCGAGGAACAGAGTATAGCATTTCAAGACATCAAATACATACTTACCAGAGAACCTGGACCTGTTCTGCAGTTCTATGATGTGGCAAAACCTGTCACCATCAGCTGCGATGCATCAAAATCCGGTTTATGAGCTGTACTGCTGCAAGATAATAAACCTGTTACTTTCACCTTTAGATCCATGATATCAGCAGAAAAAGCATATGCTCAGATAGAGAAAGAGCTTCTAGCCGTCTTATTCAGCTTAAAGTGATTTAACCAATATACATATTGTAAAGATGTTTTGGTAGAATCAGAGCATTGTACATTAGAATCTATCAAGAAGAACCCATTAGCATCAGCACCACCTCGATTGCAGAAAATGTTGCTTCGATTGCACAAATATTCATTCACCTTAAAGTACAAGCCTGGAAAGGAGCTGATCGTTGCATACACGCTATCAAGAGCTCATCCACAAAACACTGAGAATCCAGAAAATTCTCAAGAAGATGTTGAATGCTATGTTCACACTGTCATGTCCAATTTACCTGTATTTGATCCAAAACTGACGGAAATCAAAGACTGCATAGAACGCGATAAATGGATGAAGTAACATTCATTCAGTTATTCTTGAGGGCTGGCAAGAATCCAAGTGGTCATTGCCTCTAGAAGTCATACAGTATTGTCATTGCAGAGATGAATTATAAGAAGTAGGTGGTATTATACTAAGAGGCGAAACTATTGTAATTCCACCTAGTATGAGGAAAGAAATGCTAGAGAAAATTCGCATAGGTCATACAGGAGTTGAAGAATCTCGTCGTCGTGCTAGAGATATCATCTATTGGCCGGGAATGAGTGCAGAGACTGCGGACATGGTCACTAAATGTTCAACTTGTTTGGAACACAGAAACTCCAATCAAAAGGAGACATCGATTCCTTCAGCAGTACCCAGTAGGCCATGGGAGGCTGTTGCCACATACCTTTTCACTTGGGACGGAGATAACTATTTAGTGATTCTTGATTACTATTCAAGATATTTAGAGGTTGCCAAACTAACTGACACTAACAGTGCTACAGTTATAACTCATACAAAGTCAACATTCGCCAGACATAGAATTCCATCTGAGGTGAATAGTGGCAAAGGACCTCAGTACTCATCACATGAGTACAAAGATTTCTCCAAGAAGTGGGGATTCGTACATACAATGACAAATCCATACCACGCGCAATCTAATGGATTAGTTGAGAAAGCAGTAAACACAATAAAGAAATTGTTGCAAGAAGCTAAAGACTGTGATAAAGAACCATATCTGGGACTATTAGAGTACAGAAATATTAGATCAGCCGCACAAATGCTCATGGGACGGAGACTTCGATCAACGCTACCAACAACACACGCCAAACTTCAGTCATCCACTATAAGCCCTTCAACTGTACAGTCACTTTTATGAAAGAAACAACAGCAACAAAAACACATTTATGACAGCGGCTCTAAAGATCTACCCACATTAAACACAAGTGACACAGTGAGAGTCCAGCAAAATAGTCGTTAGAAACCAGCTACATTATTTGGATCAGCAAGTACACCGCGATCATACATCGTGAGAACATCAGATGGAGATGTGTATCGGCGAAATCGACGTCATCTCATGTTAACCAAAGAGTCGCCTCGAGAAGAGAACAACATGCTTGATGAGCCAGAGTCAGTTTTCGACGGAACCGCAGCCCTTGTTCATAATGGAGAGTCTGCAAGACATTCCACACCAATACAGTTACCAGCTGAAGCACAACCTTTGGTACCTGAAGTTGAACAACTATCATATGATGCAGATCCAATTCGTACAACACGTGGGCGTGAAATCCGAAAGCCTATTCTTTTCAAGGACTACATGTAACGGTGAGTCCAGGATAAAACATGTAAATGTAGAATTCTATTCGTAGAACATTATCATGACGTGAATAATCATATTTAATGATACATAGCTTTACAAACGAAACGTGACCAGTACTTCCAAATGAAAAACAATAACAATCATCCTTTTAAATTGTCATTTTATTCACGCGACTCCAATGGACATTTTCACACTAACATTTAGTTATTAATTGCATATTACACAACTTTATAAAAAGGGGAGTTGTAATGATATCGAGTTTATCAACTACTCGAGCCTAACAATTGTCGTTTTATACGTAACCAGTCGACCTTGACATTGTAATTACTGTTTTGACAGTTCTCGTAATATAACCATATATGCTATCACGTGGTTGTTTATTTGTACAACTCAATGGCTATAAAAGCTAATTAAATAACAGCACACCATAATGCAATGGGGCCCGTGAAGAAACCACAAAAGCTATATCATAAGCTGAACCCGGAATAAAAAAGTGCGCGACCCGGAAACGACCCAGATAACGCATTAGTGCCGGCCCGGTATCAGCCCAGTATCGGACAAATCATCGGCCCGGTACCGGCACCCGGCATCGCCCGGTACCATTTGGCATGTCAGACCGGCATCGGTCCGATAGCGCTGGGCCGTTACCGGCTGCCGACACTAAGCCGATACAATTTGTATCGACCGGTATCGGCAATGTAATATGCATCGGCACCGTGTCGGCACAGTATCGTCATCGTATTGGCATGGTATCGGCATGTATCGGCCCTCTGCTGGCATGCTGAGCTGGTGAAGTTTATTTTGAAAATTTGACTGTTGAAAGCTGCTGCTTCTCAAGCGTCAGTACTATCGGCACCGTATCGGTAGTGTCGGCATGGAATCGGCACTGTATCGGCATTGTATTGGTACAGTATTGGTCCTCTGCTGGTATGCTGAGCTGGTGAAGTTTATTTTGAAAATGGGACTGCTGAAAGCTGTTGCATCACAAGCTTCAGTACTCTTGGCACTGTGCCAGCATGGAATCTGCACAGTATCAACATTGTATTGGCCCTCTGCTGAGCAGGTGAAGAGTTTATTTTGAATTATTTGGACAGTATTGTCCCTCTGCTGGTATGCTCAGCTGGTGAAAGGTTTATTTTGAAAATGGGATAGTTGACTGCTGTTGATTCTTAAGTTGTAGTTCTATTGGCATCCTGTCGGCAGTGTCAGCACAGTATCGACATTGTATTGTTACAGTATTGGCCCTCTGCTGGTATGCTGAGTTGGTGAAGAGATTATTTTGAAAATGGGACTGGTGAAAGCTGTTACTTCTTAAGCAGCAGTACTAGCGGTGCAGTGTCTGCCTTGTATGGCACAGTATTGGCCCTCTGCTGATATACTGAGGTGGTGAAGAGATTTTTTTGATACTGGGACTGCTGAAAGCTGTCAATTTTGACTCTTTCGCAGATGAATTCCCCATATCTCATTTTCAAGGCAACCATACAGGAAAACTGCCGAATATTTTGAAATTAATTTGACTGGAAGCCATTGCTGTCTAAGGCAACAATGGCTTCCAACCAAATTAATTTTTAAATATTCAACAAAACAAGATTTATATCGGAAAGAATCTATTTTTTTCAGCTATTTGTCGGTGAAAGGGTTAACCAACAGTACATTTAACTCACCTGGCATGGCAGCTGTCTGCCATCAATTCATCTTATGACGCCCACCTCTATGCAATTTGAATACAAACCCCATGATTTTTGCCAATTTCCTTGTAAACAGTGTATCAGTTAGAACCGCATGGCAGGGCTTCCAATAGAGGAAGTCTGGGAGTCCTATACTCCCAAAGTTCATGTTTGCCCCTGCTGTTAAAATCCTGGAATAGCCATTGCCAGTTTCGGCCAGCCTGATAAAAGGTAGAAATATCATTTTCAATACAACTAGATGTAAATAGAAACTGAGGCATGTTGTTACACGTATGTCTTTAATATACTGAAGACAGGACAAGCAAAATGGATATACATGCACCCTGAAATTAGTGAATCCATTTCATCACTCAATCATACGATTTCATAATCAACTATGTGACGTCATGAATGACTCGACAATAGTCTGTCTTTAACGCTTAATCTGATCACCCATTGTACAAATTGTATGTCTTTTTACCATTTAACAAACATTCTGTTGATTATTTCGAACCTAATTTGACTGGGCACTGTTGCTGCTTTAGGCAGCAACAGCACCAAGTCAAATTAGTTTTTAAAATATTCGGCAGGTTTCTCTGTATAGTTTTCTGGAAATTGATAGTCAAGAAGTTCAGTGATCGATCAATCCAACACAAGCGAGGTGTGGGCGGAGCTTAACTAGGGGTGGACGAGGTATAGCTAAAACTGGAAAGGTCCATTAATGTATGCCATCTCAGAGACTGGGCAGTTACATTCAGAATATTCAACAGAATAAATTTCGTACTTCTTCAAGAAGCTTGATAGTGCTTATTTTGTCCTGACGCGAACTTGTGTGTGAGTTTGAGTCTAGATGCCAAGACACGGTTTGGGCCTTCCTTTTATACTTTTCCAGATGTGGCTACACGAAGAGGTGTGACCGCAATTGATTTTGCAGCCGGGATAGACAATGTGTAGCCAGATCATGATTTTCAAGTTGTGTAGATGTTCCTGTAGCCATCGGCAGGTGTGTAGCTGGACGGGATGGCACACTTGAAAGATGTAGCAGGATTTCTTTAGTGGTGTAGCCGGTACAGTAGTTGTCCAGCTGTGTGTTCCCGGAAATGTGTAGCTAATAGAGGGGGTTGCCATTATATAGCTAGTTTGCTTTTTGGTTATGGCTCATGGCAGGATAATTTTAGAATAAATGTAGAAAAAATTTCTTACATTGCCATCCATGGACTTTTCCATCTGGTCTGTAGGTGTATCTGGCCTATATGATCTGCTCTAAGTTTTCTCTGACACTCACCTGACCTGATGACAGGTATTTGGATATCATGATGGTAATATCAAAAATATCTTTTACAGGCCCAACTGGGTGTCAGAGAAGACTCAGACAAGTCACGATACTAATGGGGAAAGGATTAATCACCTAATTAATTTCATTGTTTTATTGGTCCACGAGTTGAGGTATATACATGTACATTGTGTACAATGTATTAGGCCGTAGGGTTTAACTAAACATGTTAACAGAGCGATGCCTGGTTTAGATGACACAGTAAACCTTTATTTAGCATTAACCTATACTCCATAGAAGCTGCAGGTCAAAGTTACAAACATGACAGGAATGGCTTAAAGTTCCCATATCTTGTGATCAATAAAAGATAAGTAAATCTATCTTAACTAAATTTAGGACTATGTGTTGCTCTATGGAAACTTTAACTAACTAGGAGTGTAGCCACCAATTGTAGATAGACATTTGCTGACGCCATTACTTCAGACCCTATTGTCTTCGCCAGTGCGCAATTGTTGGTATAAAACCATTCTCGTAAGTCATTCTTCTGTTGACTTCTATGGTAAGCGTGGAGTACATGTAAATGCATAGCATTGTTCAATACTAGTTGTATATCTTCTATGGTGCAAGTGAAAAGAAATATATTTATAACAAGTTTACTGAAAACAGATGCTGCCGTATAACAGCAACAGCTTTCCATCAAATTGTTGTTAAAATAATCAGCCGATAAAACAATTGTCTATGGGCCAAGATTTGATAACAATTTGGCTGAAAATCATTGATGCAATCACTTTCAATCAATCAAGGGGAAGACAATAAAATTTGAAATAATGGCGATAGCAAATATCTAGATCTAAAAAGGGTGGCCACACTCCTAGTTAATTATTGTCCATTTTAAATAAGAAATAGCCCTAAATTTAGCTAGGATACATTTATAAATATACATGTATGAGATCTTTAAGTACATGTATTTAGCATTAAAGCTGAGCATGCATCTTAAGGATTTTTTGTGAAAAAGTACTCACCTCAAACTCGGTGCTAAATTGCAGAGTTTCTGAACGCAAAGCTACCCTTGCTATAAAACCTGGCTCGCTCAAAGTCAGATACAACATTCACTTATCCTTTACATTCATTACGATGTGAACTCTGTGTTAATTTTAGAAACGCCGTCAGACAATGTAATGTATGTGCCATGAAACATGATATTCCCACCAAAAAAATATTTTTAAAAGTTCAATAATCATCAGTAACAAGTGAAAGCTTGCTACTTTGCGACACAGGTGTCTTTGCCAAAAATGTGACAGACCGGCGACATACTACAGTACAATTCATAAATAAGTTAACACGTTTCAAAAACATAAACATGTTAGTTATTAAGAAAAGCTCTGTTGTACATTTTGAACATAATTGGATTAAAAAGACATTGCTGCCTTTAACCAATTATAGTCAAAATATTCATCAGTACAGTATTTTTTTTTGGCCACGTTAAATTATTTCTTAGCTGTACTGAAGTTGTCAATTCACAACTAAAACTATAATTAGATATTTGAATGAATAATAAATATTACTATAAACAAGCCTATCTCTACCTGGGTGAGGCTTTCATGTGTGGCCTGCTGCACAAGCATGCGCTATCATGTAGATAAAGCATGCTTATCCAAAAGGCTATAATATGAAAGTTGTGTTGATATTCATCATACAGATGGCATATATATATATATATATATATATATATATATATATATATATATATATATATATATATATATATATATATATATATATATATATAATGTGTTATTCCTTCAAAAATATGACTATATATTATTATTGATAATCATTTAAAAAAAAAATTTGGTGGTGGAACCATGTGTGCGGTGGCACTTACACTTTTCGTCTCCAGCAGACTGTGTTTTTAAAATGAACACATGATGGAAACATGATGTGAGGCAATAAGCGGATATGGTGTCCCAGTCAGTTTTACAGGGAGAGTAGATGTGTGCTCTGGTGCAGAGCTTGAGGTGAAAATTTGTTCCCGGTAAACTCCTTCCTTTTAAGAAGCGCGTTCATCTTTAAGGCAACTATAAAAATCAAGACAACAATAAAGATCAGTGACTTTCATGACAATAGCTATGTTCAACGCGCTCTCTCTCTCTGAATAGGGCTGTTGGGTGTTTATGAAACACAGTTTCTCTGTACATGTAACTTGTTGGGTCTGAAAAGGGTCATTAGTTGTTTGCAAAACACAAATAAGTTCTGAAAAGGCCTGGTGGTTGTTTATGGAACAGTTGATCGCATTGCTTCTTCATTGCGGCTTTATTGCATATTTGATAGGCTCATAATTTGTCGCCTATTATGCCACTCATAACTCCGCCAATTCCAGTTACATTATGAATCTATACAGTGATTGCTCTGTGGATACACATGTTTTCCGAGCAGCATCTACAAGAATGAAGAATAATGGAAATGATAGAGATTAGGCCAATAAACATTTAAGTGCATCCCACACTGATGCAATGCGTCGACAGTGAGGCGTCATTTATGCCCACACTGGTGCAGTATGTTAAAGCAGCAGAATTGAAAGCAAATCAAAACGGATGCGAGAAAATATAGTAGTAGTAGTAGTAGTAGTAGTAGTAGTAGTAGTAGTAGTAGTAGTAGTAGTAGTAGTAGTAGTAGTACATATAGTAGTAGTAGTAGTAGTAGTAGTAGTAGTAGTAGTAGCACAGCAGCGGTAGTAGTAGTAGTAGTAGTAGTAGTAGTAGTAGTAGTAGTAGTAGTAGTAGTAGTAGTAGTAATAGTAGTAGTAGCACAGCAGCGGTAGTAGTAGTACCAGTAGTAGTAGTAGTAGTAGCAGTAGTAGTAGTAGTAGTAGTAGTAGTAGTAGTAGTAGTAGTAGTAGTATTAGTAGTAGTAGTAGTAGTAGTAGTAGTAGTAGTAGTAGTAGTATTAGTAGTATTAGTAGTAGTAGTAGTAGTAGTAGTAGTAGTAGTAGTAGTAGTAGTAGTAGTAGTAGTAGTAGTAGTAGTAGTAGTAGTAGTAGTATCCTTGCAAGATGATTGCTTTTTGATGTCGTAATCGATTTTTAAGAAGCATTAATTTAATATTTAGGAACTATTAGTAGAACCTCAAGGAGTTGGCCAGAATTATACCAAGAACACAGCGACCATGTTCCTTTACATATAACCTTCTGTTGATTAGATTGATTTTAATGGCCCTTAGTTCCTAATCATATCTCCCAAATTTCTGCCCGATCCATTCAGCAATTCTGTAGTACTAGTCGTTTTCACGAAAACTAGGTCATTCAAGATAACAACTAAACATGAGGCCAATCAGCTTCCCTTGAAAAAACTTGGTTCAGCTGTTGCCCTAGATGATCTTTCATGAATTCTGAATCAGTCCCCCAAGAGGATTCTGAAGATTTTTAAAAGCATTTCAAAAAGTCAGCCAAAATCCAAGATGGCTGATGGGCAAATTGGCTGATCAGCAATATTTCAACAAATCTGGATCTCTATGGTTTAAGGATGCTCTCTGGCAAATATACTTGAAATCGATTAAGTGGATTCTCGAGAAGACAATTTATAATGTCCTATTGCTTTAGTATGGGAGCGTTTGGCGGGAAAATGATCCAAGATGGACAGCAAAACATTTATCTGACAGGCTCAAAAACACCAAATTTGAAATTATAATACCCAATAAGAGGCCCAAAGGGACCTGTATCGCTCACCTGGAATTATTGGCCACTGGCACAACCGAACAAAATGAGATGACCAATGGAAACATTTACCATTCTAATTTCTGTGAATGTTTAGCCACGTTTTATTAGAATTGCCCCAGTGGTTAATAAGTAGTCTTTTAAATGATTTTCAGAAAATCCAAGATGGCCGCCAAACACGCTAAATGTTAACTGATCAACGATGGGCAAGTTTTTTTATGTATCAACTTCCCATGGACAAACTTTACTGGCCCTTAGTCCCTAATCAAAGTTCAGCCTAAAGTGTTTAGCGGGCCTGGAAAATAAGTCGCCTTCAAGAAAGCTAGGTCATCCAAGATGGCCACCCAACTATTTGGTCAATCAAGTTCCCTTGAACAAACTGGGATAAGCTTTCGCCCTAGATGATATTTTATGAATATTGGAATCGATCTGCCAAGCGGTTTCGGAGAAAAATTTTATAGGCATTTCTAAAAATTTGCCAAAATCCAAGATAGTCACTGGCCAAACTGATTGACTTCGTTTGAACAAACTTGGATCTCTATGCGCTGCTGCTTTCTGCCAAATATACTTGAAAGACATTTTCAATTTCCCACTGCTTTAGTATGGGAGTTGTTGGTGGGGAAATGATCAAAGACGGCTGCCAAACCATTTATCCGACAGTTTCGAGAGTGGGAAATTTGAAATCAGCATACCAATTTCAGCTTTAAAATCCATCAAATAAGAAAATCCGATACCGGTATATCCACCAACCATGCTACATTTTGATTGCTCCATGGCAGCCATGTTTTTTTATGGATCAACTTCCCTTGAACAAACATTAATGGTCCTTTAAGTCCCTAATCATATCTCCCACATTTCGGTTCTCGAAACGTTCTGGAGATGAAGTCAAGCTCCCTTGAACAAACTTGGTTCAGCTCTTGCCCTAGATGATATTTCATGAGTTTTGAATTAAACCCTCAATGCAGTTTCTCAGAAAATATTTAAATACATTTCTAAAAATCTGTCAAAATCCAAGATGGCCACCGGTCAAATTGTCTGATCAGCTTCCTTTGAACAAACTTGAATCTATATACTCAAAGAATGTAACCTGCGAAATATAATTAAAATCGGCCCAGTGGTTCATGAGAAGAAGTCGCTTAAAGGAAAAGCTGATGGACACATGATGGATGGTCACAATGGCATAAGCTCACTTGGCTTTAGGCCGGGTAAGCTAAAAACCTATATAAAAACAATTTTCTCTTCAAAATCTGTCAAATACAAATATCCAATATGGCCCCCAAGCATGTTACACTTTGATTGGTCCATGGCGGTCATGTTTTTTTACGTATCAACTTCTGTTGAACAAATGTTAATGCCCCTAACATTTGAACCATTAGCATTTGAACAGACTTAGAACTTTAAATTCAGCAGCAACAAGACATAAAATACAAAATTGGGAATTCAGTACACTCAATTTTTTGTGGGAAATTAATGATGAACGATGACCACACGATCAGATAGAACCTTACATCCATCCAGTCAAAAAAAAATAAAAAATACCAATATGACAACATGTTTTTATCAAGGATTAAGTTCTCTTGAACAAACTTTAATCATCCTTAGTTATCAATTAAATTAAATCTAATGAGCTTCAGCCTGATCTGTACATCAGTTCCTGAGATGTCATTTTGGAGAACAAGATGGCCACTGGAACATTAGCGGTTAATGAGGAGCATCGCTTTAAATGATTTCCAGCCATTTTTGGAAAAACCATGATGGCTGCAGAACAAATTGACCAATCAAATGTCTGCATACAGCTCTGAAGCATACCACTCTAGGGTCCCTCCAGTAGTTTGTTTGAAATCGTTCAAGTGGTTACTTAGGAGTAGGTGTTTAAGTGATTTTCAGCAGATCCAAAATGTCCGCCGGAAAAATTAACGAATCAAAATTTTGTCTATACGTGTTCTTAAACCTAACCCGGCTGGTATCCTTCAAGCCAAGTCTAGTTCAAATTGCCCAAGCAGATAATGATTATTAACGTATTAAACGATTTCACGTCATTTATCAGAAAACTCAAGATGGCCACAGAAAAAATAGAAAAGATTCTGTATATAACTTCTGAAGCATATCACTCTATAGAGTCCTATCAAACTAGTTTGCTTGAAATTGTTCAAGCAGTTAAAAAGTAGCATTTTAACTGAAATGATTTCCTGTCATTTTTCAAAAAATTTAAGATGGTCGTCAAAAAAATTGATCAATCAATATTCTATATACAAGTTCTAAAGCATAACATTTACATAGGGTTCTTCCCACCGAGTTTGCTTGAAATTCGTCAAGTGGTTAATGAATATGCTTTTAACAGATTTCCATAAATGTTCACAAAATCCAAGATTGTATGAATACCGTATTTCGCTTAATAGGAGCCTATGATCTAATAGAAGCCCACCCCCTAACTGTGACATATGAGCTCCAATGATTTCTTAGCAGTTTCAAAACGGCAAAACTCTGTATTAGAAGCCCACCCCCTAAGACAGCAGACTGTATAGGAATATCTTTCTTAAGAGCAAATTTGTAAGAATAGCGTGTATAAAAATAACAATCGTGTCACAGGGTGTGTCTACTTCAGACCTATCTCTGCCCTGATACATTCCCGGCCCCTCTAGAAGTCAATACAGGCCTCGGATTTATAAATCTCTACCGCCTATTAGGTTAATACTCAAGGTATGTTCAAGATATAATAAAGTTTATTCCACACTTTTGTAGTCAAAATGCGCGTAAAACAGTCTTGGCGTGATTAAATACCTTCCTTATAAATATATTTTAAGATCAAATTTATGTACCAAACAACAAGGACGGGAGAAAATATGCATCAATTTTGTAATGCCGATCAACATTAAATGATCCAAATTGAATCATTACGAACGACAATATAGCCGGCTTCTTAAGTTGGCAAGCCAGCGGTTCTTGAGATGGGAGGCATCGTGTTCTCGCAAGATATTATAGCTAACGGGAGTTTATCAAACGGGTACCCGTTTTTTAATATCAGTATAATACTCAGTTCCTTTCGCGCAATGATAACATGTAGATATTCCCGAGTTCCGAGTCCCCGATTCCAGAATAGTTATATCCGAGTACTCGCTCTAAAATAAACTCTTCAATTGGAGGCGAATCACGTGATTTGTATTTTTTCGCGACGCCATTTTATATCAAATTGTGGATTAATTTTGATGTAATAAATTAACTTTATTTAAAGGATACGCAATATTTAGGCGCTCAAATCAAATAATTTCACTTCCCCGGTGATGTTTTGAGGTATACATTAAACATAGGCGTAGGCGGTGGGAATTTTAACGGGAGAAAATACGTTGAATTTCCGTGGTATCAATTTTAGAAAACTTTTTTGTTTTTGGGAAAACTCTGTAATATAAGCCCACCCCCTTTCTCAGAGATGTTTGGTTGGAAATTGAACACCTTTTGTCCTAATAGAAGCCTAGGTTACTATTAAGCGAAATACGGTACTTTATTCTGCGGCTGTAGTAGTAGAAACATTCTAAATCTGCATTGACTTGAGTGTACCGAGTCCTGCTTTCTTGAGGTCACCTCGTAGCATGCTTAGCAGATTTATGCAATGACGTCCTCTCCTGGCTTTGTATTTGCTAGCTCCGAGTAGGGCTTATTCCAAGGATCTATGTGCTGGTGTCTCTTCTGGCATCCTTAGCACATGGCCAAACCTGAACCATTGTTGCTGGGCGACTTTTACAGACAGCGACGACGTATTACACATCTTGTATAGTGTATCGTTGGAAATTTGCTGTCTGGCCATCGGTGTCCAGTGATGGTGCGTAGGTGTGTACGGTGGCAGGCATCGAGTTTGTCTAGAGCTGCCTTCGGAGCTGCCCAGCAGTTACAGTTATACAGCATCAAGGACACACAGGTTGCATTGTATCAGCGTAGTCATTTAATCAAGGGCATCTTTGATCTACGAATCCATAGCTTCCAGAAGGACTGATAAGCTATGTTCCCCATGACACAGCGCTGCAAAGCAGTGAGCCCAGGATTCTACTTTTCTTCCATGGTTTGCCGCTACGAAGTGGATCGTCATTTTCTTTAGTTTCATGCTTTGTAGATAGGTATATGAGGGTGAACTCTGTTTTGGATTCATTCATAAAGAGATTCTCAATTTTTAGAGTGCTTGCAGCTATTGGGGGAAGTTCGTCAAGGGGTTTCTTTTCCTCGTCTATGAAGTCCACATCATCGCCACATTCCATCTCTAGCAGCATACACACTATTGACACTGGGGGTTTGGTCTTGTGGAACTTTCCCGTATGGAATTCAATGCAGCAGCAAGGTAACAGGTGAAAAGCACCGGAGATAGACCATCTCTCTGTCGGGAGCCGATTGATGTCTCAAACTCTACATACTTCACTGACTTGACTCATACTCTCAGCTTGGTGTCTGCAATCAGTAGTCTCACTAGTCGTAGCTCATCTTCATTGCAACTGACCTGGTGTAGCACATCTAGGATCGTTGAGCGTTTAATTGTGTCGAAGGCTTGTGACATGCCAATGCCAATTTTGTGGAAATCCCAGTGATTGGACATGCCTACCGACACAAGTATGCGTAGAACCCATACAATGCGCAGCTGCGTCCATGTTTGAAGCCACTTTGACATGATCCGGTGAAGTCATCAATCTCGTCCTGGATGCGGCATAGAGTAACACTGGATAGGATTTTCTGTATGCTGTTGAGAAGCATGATGGGCCACAGATTGGTTGGGGCCAGGTGGCTTCTTGGGCTTGAGTAGATGGGAAGGTGGTGCATAAAAGCTGAATTAGTTAGGCGCGTGATCAGTTTTGAGATAATGTCACTTGCATGTTTGAATAGTTCATTGCGCATGCCATCAGGTCCAGATGCACATCGATTTTTCAGGGCTTTAAGTGCCTTCTCAACTTCTGCTGTTTTAATTGGTGTTAGTAATGGCCTGAGATATCCTGAGAACGGGTGCAAGGGCTCATCATCATGGTCAGTGACCTGTTTCTTGAACCATTCTCGCATCGTCTCGACTTTGCCCTGGTCAGTCCCGATAAAGTGTCCATCAGAGTCGTGTACAGTGAGTGGTGGTGTGTAGTCAATAACTCTCATCCTCTCAGCCCCGGGCTGCCCGAAACATGTGTGAGAGTCATTCATGACATTGATTTTATCTGCTAGGGAGTCTGCTTGTTGAATAGCAAGATCTTTTAAGCATTCGCTAATGTGGCGCAGAATGTCATTGTGCTACCGGCATAGTCTGGTGCGGTCTTCACTTTGGACACTGATAGATATGCAGCCATAATGCTTTCTGCTCCGCTGACAGTTTTACTACTAGAGGGTCGTCAGTATACCTAGTTCAGTTGTTTTTAAGAGACACCTATGGTGCTGGTAGCTGATGATTCCATAGATTTCAGTATTTTTCAGTATTAGGGCTTCGTTCAGATCGGAGCTGATGTCGATGTCAGCTAGCTGCTCCCCGAGGACCTTTTTGTATGACATTTGAGTGTCAGTGTCGCAATCCAAGATTGCCACCAGAAAAATTGACCAATCAAAATTCTCTATCTGAATTCTGAAGTATCCTTCCAGCCAAGTCTGGATGAAATTGCCCAAGCAGTTAATAATGAATAGCATTTCAAATGATTTCCCGTCATTTTTCGGAAAATTCAAGATGGATGCCGGAAATATTGATCAATCAGAATTCTCGTTCAGATGTGTTGAAGCCTACCAGCATAGAATTAGTCCACCAAACTTTCGCTACATCGGGACATTTATATTGGAGTAGTAGCGTTTTAAATGACTTCTGAATAATTTTAGGAAAATCCAAGATGGCCACTAGAAAAATTGAACAATCAAAATTCTGATCAGAAGTTCTGGAGCCTACCAGCATAGGATCATTTGAGTCAAATTTGGTTGAAATTGCCTAAGCAGTTAGTGAGTAGTAGAATTTTAAACAATTTGGCACCATTATTCAGAAAACTAGATGACCACCGAAAAAATATACCAATCAAAATTTGGTTTCGGATCATGCCACTTTAGGACCCTTACAAACCGAGTTTGTTTGGAATCGGGCAAGCGGTTAATAAGGAGTCTAGCCTTTTAACTAATTTCCAGAAATTTTCAGAAAATCCATGATTGCCACCGAAAATACTGACCAATCAGAATTCTCGTTAGAAGTGTTGAACTCTACCAGCATATGATTAGGCCACCCACATTTTCGTTGAAGTCAGCCCATTTATATTGGAGGACCAGCGTTGTAAATGATTTCCGGAAAACTTTCAGAAAATCCAAGACGGTTGCCAGAAAGATTAACTAATCAAAATTCTAAATAGAAGATCTGGAGCCTACCACCATAGGATCCTTCCAGCCAAATTTGGTTGCAATCGTTAAAAGCATAAGTGAATTGCGATTTGACGGACGGATGGTGAGCAAATAAAAATCGGGGAAAAAATCTTAGATGGCCACAGGATAAATTGGCCAATCGGCTTCGCTTGAACAAACTTGAATCTCTATGACATGAAACATAGGTTATGGTGACCTACTTTTGGTACATGACACACCTTTAGGCCATGATGCATCCATACACCATGTTTGGTTACAATATACATAAAACTGTGGAAACTACAGCCCGGACAAGAATAAAATATGATGATCAGTGAACACTGAAAAGTGGGTCATACTGATTGCTGATCTACTTTGGATACATTACACATCTTTAGGCCATGATGCATCCATACACCAAGTTTGGTTATAAAAGACAAACAAAAATGCTGCGGAATCAGGTATCTCGCCCATCTCCTGTTTGTCACATTGGCATTGACCTTTGCCCTTGTGACCTCCATGCTGCTTCCTAACATTATAAGTAACCATGCATTCAAGTTTAGTTCCAAGAGGATTAACCAATCCTCAAATATAATGATTTGCTGAATGGAAAAACTTAAAGTTGAAAAAACAGAGGTAAAATAGCAAGGTCAGAATGACCTTGATCTTTAAGCTGGTGACGTCCATGTCACCATCCTGTATCCTCCTGGTATAAGCAACCCTGTACCCAAGTTGTGTTCCATTAGGGTTAAGCAGTCCCGAAATATAGCATGATATAAGGTTTGCTAAGCCTACATGTACATACTTAACATTGAAAAATACCAAAGTTTGTTGAGGTCAGAATGACCTTGACCATTGCCTTTGTGACTTCCATGTCAGCATGCTGCTTCCTAGCATTATAGGTAACATGGTATCTAAGTTTAATTCCAATAGGATTAATCAATCCTGAAAGATAAAACGAGAAGTGACACACTTTGAAAAATCCTAGGATGTCCCGAGTTTCAACAGTGGAAAAGCTAGAACATTTAAATACATGTATTCTATTTTTTTTAAAAGTCCCAGCCTTGGGGAAAGCTGGGACTTTTTAACATACATACAATAGGTTGTGTAGAATGCCAACATTGGAAAATGCTAGGACTTTTAGAAATAACAGCGTGTTCATGGCACTAAACTCGTTTATAAATTCCTGAGTTGGGACTTTTCAGAAAATTGTACATGTACTGCTCAAGCGGGCCAAAACTGGCTTCTGCTTTTATCGTGTGAAATGTCCATTTTCCTGACACTAGACTATTTTTTAAATATTATTACCGGAATGACTTCTTCAATAACTGTGCCAGCCATTGTAAATTTTCAAAAATAGACTTGGTCGCTCACTTAAGCAAAACATTTCTTAGCAAATCTTAGCCATTAAAGGGGTTAAAGTGTTGTATGTATTAATGATGGTCATCCAATGGAAACCAATTTATTTTTAAAGTGGCGGTTAGGGTTATGGTGGCCATTTTGGATTTTACATAACCCTGCACAAAGGATTCTCAACGTTTTAATAATTCAATCAAAGTTACACATGTACCTTATCATATGGAAAGTGATTTTCAAGATGGCCGTGGCCATATTGTATTTAGCATCTGGGCCATTCAAAGATTGTGATCCTAACCATAGCACATCCAATTGTTTCCCAAGGTTTTGTAAACCCATAAAATCTATGTACAACTCAGAAATAACTTTAAATGCTTACACAACAAAAACAAGAGGCCCATGGGCCTGTGGCGCTCACCTGGACCATTAGCATTTGAAACATTTGCATTTAAATACACATGATGGATAATTTAAAAAAAATCCAAGATGGCCACCAAAAGACTTGACCAATCAAAATTATGTATACACGTTCTGAAGCCTACCCATCTAGGGTCCATCCAACTGAGTTTGATTTAAATCCTACAAAGCGGTTAATGAGGAGTAGTCTTTTAACCAATTTACCAAAACTTGGAAAATCCAAGATGGCTGTAAAAAAATTTAGCAATCAAAATTCTGCACAGAGGATATGTAGCCTGCCACTATAGGCCCTTCCAATCAAGTCTGGTTGAAATCGCCCAAGCAGTTAATGAGGAGGAGCGCTTTAAACGATATCCAGTAAATTTTCACAAAATTCAAGATTTTCACCCAAGAAATTTACCAATCAAAATTCTGTATACTAGTTCTGAAACCTACACCCATAGGGTCCTTCCAGTCAAACTAGGTTGAAATCCACCAAGTGGTTAATGAGGAGTAATTGGGAGGTTTGACAAGTTCTGGTTATTTTTGCTACAAAATCTAAGATTAAATTCACCCAAAAAATCTACCAATCGAAATTCTGAATAGATGTTCTAGAGTCTACCACTACTAAGGACCCTTCCAGGCAAATTTAGTTGAAATCTGTCAAGAAGCTTAGGAGGAGTAGTATTTTGACCATTTCCGGTAGATTTTTAATAAAATCTAAGATTTTCACACAAAAGATTTATCAATCAAAATTCTGACAAGAAGTTTCAGAGCCTATCACCATAGAATCCACCTAAACCAAATTTGGTGCAAATAGGTCAAGCAGCTATGGATGAGTATTTTGGCCATTTCCGGTAAATTTTTCATAAAATCTATTATTTTCTCCCAAAAACTTTATCAATTAAAATTCTGAATAGCAGTTCTAGAGTTCTACCACCTAGAATGCATCTAGTGAAATATGTTTGAAATATGTCAAGCAGCTAAGGAGTAGTATTTTGACAACTTCCGGTAGATTTTTTAATAAAGTCTAAGATTTTCATGCAAAAAATTGATCAATAAAAATTCTGAAAAGAAGTTCAATTTAAGAGCCTACTACCATAGAATCCATCTACTCAAATTTCGTTGAAATATGTCAAGCCGCTATGGAGGAGTAGTATTTTGACCATTTCCAGTACATTTTTCATAAAATCTAAGATTTTCATCAAAAAAAGATATCAATCAAAATTCTGAGCAGAGGTTCTAGAGCCTACCACCATTAAATCAATTTAGTCAAATTTGGTTGAAACATGTCAAGCAGCTATGGAGAAGGAGTATCTTGACCATTAAAACCATTAGGTTTTCACCCAAAAAATTGATCAATCAAAATTCTGAAAAGGAGTTCTAGAGTCTACATGTACCTTGCCCCACTCCACCTCTCCACCATGCAACGACCCCACCTCCACCCCACCCCAGTGTCGCATTGAGGGTGAGCCGGGGGGAGGGAGGGGGGGCCAATTGGCCACCTGAAAATGCAAATGTCCCCTTACATTTAGCAGTCCCCTATAGTGGAAAGGGCCCAAAAACTCAAATTGTCCACCTGAATCTTTGCCCTGGGTGCAGCACTAAACCCCACATGACAAATTTGGTTGAATTCCACCAAATGCTTTTGAGGGAGATAGGTTGACAGACAGACACTGGCTCAGGGCTTCCGCTAATTTCTAAACACAGGAAGTCTGGTACTTCCTAGGTAATGCTATTGGGAGTCCAAGCAAGAAACATGGATGTCTAAATTGGTTCAAATACATGTAAATTGGTTAAAATCATTGTTTTTAGAGATGTCATGGCCAAAAATTAAGAAGTCTAGGTATGTTTTTGGGGAGTCCAAACCTGAACTTTTGGAATATAGGACTCCCGGACTTCCACTAGTTGAAGACCTGCACAGGCATTTGCAATATCCCATCGAATCTGGGGGTTTTCCAAAACAAGTGGTGATAATTAGGTAAATTTATTATGCTCCCGCCTTCACGTCGCTCTTACATGTATTTAATAAGATTGATTTTTTTTACACCTCTGCATCACCTCTTATGGAATTCTAATTTACCGCTGTACATATTTAAGACTATAACATATTTATTAACGACATCCTCATCAACATAATATATATTGTTACCATCAACATTCTTACCATGTTTAGAAGTAATCCATTCATGATTGAGTAATAGCAAATCCAGAACACCAGCCAGATGATCATAGATAACTTTCCAAGAGCTGAAAGTTACAAATGTAGTAAATCATTTAATTAATCAAATTAAACTCAATTATTAGCCTTTTCTGAAGATCCTCAAGATCTTTATTAGATTGAATTGGTATACTGTTTATTGAACAACATTGATTGAAGATGTTGCAAATGCATCCATGAAACTCAACTTTACGGTTTTGCAATGAACAGTCACTATGAAGCTTGACTTTACACATAAAATAAATATAGACGACTTGATAATCAATACTCTTATCAACAAGAGGCCCAAAGGCCTGTAATGCCCAACTGGACCATTTGCATTTAAACCATTTGCATTTAGTTACTGGTAGACATGATGAATAATTATTAAAAAAACAAAGATGGTCACCAAAGAAATTAACCAGTTAAAATTCTTGTTTGATAGGTTGAAGCCGACCATGATACATGTAGGATTTTCCACCCAAGTTTCGTTGAAATCGGGTCACTTATTAAGGAGTAGCGTTTTCAATGGTTCTGGAAAATTAAAAAAAATCGAAATGGCCACCAAAGTATAAGAGTTCTAGAACCTACCACTTAGAATCGTTCCAGCCAAATTTGGATAAAATCCACCAAGCGGTCATGGGGGAGATGCATTTTGACCATTTCCAGTAAATTTTTCATTTTATAAGATTTTCACAAAAAAAATTGACCCATTAAATTTCTGAACAGATGTTCTGGAGTCTACCGCGACAGGGTCTGTCCAGCCCACCATGTTTGAAATCTGTCAAGCGCTTAATGATGAGTAGCATTTTGACAATTATATAATCTAAGATTTCCACCCAAAAATATTGACCAATCGAAATTGTGTATACAAGTCCTGAAGCCTAGCCCCATAGGATCATCCAGCCAAAGTACATGTAAGTTGAAATCCGCTAAGCGGAGTAGTGTTTCCGGTAACTTTTTCATCAACTCTAAGGTTTTCACCAATAAACTTGACCAATCAAAATTCTGTATACAAGTTCTGAAGCAGGGTTAGAAAAGATCTAGTCGACCAAATGGCAGCCTACGATATCATTTCATGCACTTTCAGGTTGCCCGCCGCAGATTAAGGTTGCCATAATATGTTACGCTAAATGACAAAGAAAATTAGAATTACAGAAAGGTTGCGTTAAATGGAAAATGTTAAAGTTGAAAAAGTGTTTTACCAAGGTCACAGTGACTTTGACCTTTTGACACCAACATCATTGTGTCATGCCATGTTGTACCCCACTAATTTGCCACTGATCTAAATTCTGTATAAAAATTCAGAAGCCTAACCCCCCCCCCTTCCAGCCAAATTAGATTGAAATCTGCCAAGCAGTTAATGAGTGGCGTTTTTAAACAAAAGTTGACGAACGACATGCATTTCAGCGACTTTTGACCTTTTGACCCTAAAATCTGTGTACGTTGCTGTGTCATTATAAGGAGGCATACGTCCAAGTTTGGGTCGAGTATGATTAACCAAACATGAGATATAAACAGCAAAGTTGAGCTAAACGGAAAATGTTAAAGCTAAAAAAAGGAAATCTTACCAAGATCACAGTGACCGTGACCTTTGACCTTTTGACCTCAACGTTATTGTGTGATGACGTGTTATTATAAGGAAGCATGTGCCCAAGTTTGGGTCCAGTATGATTAACCAAACATGAGATATAAACAGAAGTTGATCTAAACGCAAATTAGCCACCGCCGCCGGACGATGTGCAGGGTATCGCAATAGGTCGTTTACTTCGTAAAGTCAAGCTAAAGAGGTACAACAGCTCGTGCACTACTGGAACAGCAAAAGATACATGTATGTAGGACAAGCATTCTGTAAGGACTGCTTTGCAATACATACATGCCCCCTACCTGGTGACATAAATCTTTAGAGATTGACAGTCAAAAACTCCATTAATAATTGTCAAAAGCAGCTGAAACTCGAACTTGATCTGTGACTTCTCACACAACAAAGCAATATACAAAGTTTCAGTTATATATGGTGAAGGAGAACGAAAAAGTCTTGGAAGCTTATATGTTTGTATTTCATAAGTCGAAAGGGGACATAACTCTATCAAAAATGTATGCACACGTGTGAAGCTCGAACTTGATCTGTAATTTCTCATAATAAATCAATGTACCAATTCCAGTTGAATACATCGAAGGACTGCGAAAAAAAAGACGAAAGGAGGCATACATGTAAGTTCATGACGAATTTACGAAAATTTCTGAAACTCGAACTTGCTCTGTAATGTCCGAAACTCGAACTTGCTCTGTAACTTCTTATATTAAAGTGATGTATCGATTTTCCCGTAAATATTTTGAAGGAGTTCGAAAAGTGCGGAAAGCTGATATTTTTCGTATTTCTTAAGTCGAAAGGGGGGCATACTACATAAAATATTGACGCATACATGTACACATGAAACTTGAACTTGGTCTGTAACTTCTCATAATAAAGCAATACTCAGTTGAATACCTTGAAGGCCTGCGAATAAGTGTGGAAAAATAATATTTTTCATAATTCATAAGACCAAAGGGGGCATAACTCCATCAAAAATTGACGCATACACATGAAACTCGAACTTGGTCTGCAACTTCTCATAATAAAGCAAATTAAGCAATGTACCAATTCTCATTTGAATACCTTGAAGGACTGCGAAAAGAAATGCCGAAAACTAATATTCTTCGTATTTCCTTAGACGCAAGGGGGAATAATTCGATGAAAATCGACGAAAATGTCTGAAACGAGAACTTGCTCTATAACTCTTTATATTAAAGCGATATACAGATTTTCACTTAAATATCTTTCTTGAAGGAGTGCGAAAAAAGTGTGGAAAGCTGATATTTTACGTATTTCTTAAGCCGAAAGGGGCATAAGTCCTTAAAAAATTTACACATACACGTAAAACTCGAACTTGGTCTGTAACTTTTCATAATAAAGCAATGTACCAATTCTCAGTTGAATACCTTGAAGGACTGCGAAAAAAATGCAGAAAATCAACTGCAATAGACGGAGTGCAAACCTATAGTTCCACACCCCCCCCCCCCCGATTTTACCAGTAGGGGACTAATATAAACATCAGTGTGGTAAGGGAATAGGGCAAACAGTTACTGTACTTATGGGGATGATCATAAAATCCAGTAATTTAAGGCAGATAACTCTTGCAAATGTTGTTCCTAGGATGGGGTGGGGGCAGGATCAAAATGTCAAATATTGTAACCTTGGGGATGGTGGACGTGGCATGGCCAAAAGAATGGGGAAAGTGTGGAGATTTGTGATAGTGTGCCGTTGATTGCGCATTCTAGTTAAATTTCTTGTAACTTATTACATGTAGCTTTCCTAGTGTCTGCTACATGTAGCTCTCAGGCTCTTCGAGTCTTTGTGAGGTACATGCAGATACATGAATACATGTATAAGTGATTTCCAATAAAAGATTACAAAATTTAATTTAAAGAATAAAACTTCAAGTTTTTTCTTTGAATTTGAAACAGAAGCTATAAAGAAAGCAGTTTCTAAAGGCTATATGATCCCACTTTGACGAATTGAGTCAATTAAATCCCCCAATGAACTTAAATAAATCAGATTTTTTTTTTTTAATTCACAGGAAGTTACAAATAAAATTTGAGTAGGCAGGTTTTATTTAGGGTGGGTAGGGAGAGGACAACCAAACCCTTATTTAAGGATGGCCTCAGTCGATTGGTTGCACAAGCATTGATGCACAGAGTATGTTGTACTACTTGTACACCATCTACATGTATATGTACGTTTTGTATACATGTGCAGACTCAGTGGGGTAACTTAACTTATTCAGATGACTGCCGTCAGGTCATTCTGGATTTGAAAATCAATTGCCATGGAAAATGTTCAACTGCCCTGACTCAGTCGTGTACGTAATCTATATACATATAAATAATCTGCCAGTACAATACAACATTATGATTTGAGTCGATAATAATATCCCTTTAACAGTTGCCTAATAAAATCCTAAAATATGTTAATTTACTGGAGAAGATAGTTAACATGAGGAAAACAAGACCTCAAAAGATGCTAATTTACTGGCCAATGAGTTCAAAGGGTGTCGGGAAATTAATCAAATGCCATTAACATATGAGAGAACAGGGCTAGAAAGTAGCCACTGATGCAGTGGCTGTAGACAGGGTTTCTTCTCATAAGGGTCCTTTTGAGGATATAGACCCACAAAATGTAACTGGGGACCCCTGAAAATTTTGCATGATTGTTAAATATTAATTAAATTTATAATTCATAGCTGTGCACCCATGATACTCTCTAATTTTAGCATGGATGAGAAAAGAACTGCATGAGAATCCACAATTTCAGTTTGGGACCCCTAGATTTCAGGTTGGAACCCCTAGATTTCGAGGTGTGGGTCCCTATGACCTCCAAAAATTAGCTGCCATGAGAAAAACTGGCTGTAGACCTTTTCAATCAAGATCAGATTACTGATAATTTATAACTGTATATATCTCAGAAAATTCTAGATGGATTCACTGCTTATTTCATCAATCAGTTGGTTTATTTATTTTGGTTAAAACTAAAATTGTTTAACCCTTTTAAGAACAGGTTCTGTAGTGGTCATGAGAAATATCTATTTGCAAGACAAGAGAAGACTATTTTATTGACAATTTACCTCTAGCATAACTGACACTCTAATAGTAATTAAATAAACTCTTGGCCCCGAAAATGGAGATTGAAGAGTAAAAAATTGACTTTCTACCAATACTGGTCATTAAAGGTATAATTACGGTATCTTACTAATATGATACATTAAATGCCCATGGTGCATTTATAACATTTGACTTTTTATGCTGCGCAGTGCAGTACAGATCAATAGGAAATGTCTAGGATCTGCGACTCTTGAGGTAATGACCTGCCCGGATTAACTTTAAAAAAAAGTTAATTTCCAATTCTGGAGGAACAGGTGGTGGTGGTGGTGTTGTGCGTGCGTGCGTGCGTGCGTGCGTGCGTGCGTGCGTGCGTGCGTGCGTGCGTGCGTGCGTGCGTGCGTGCGTGCGTGCGTGCGTGCGTGCGTGCGTGCGTGCGTGCGTGCGTGCGTGCGTGCGTGCGTGCGTGCGTGCGTGCGTGCGTGCGTGCGTGCGTGCGTGCGTGCGTGCGTGCGTGCGTGCGTGCGTGCGGGAAGGTGGGCGGACGGGCGTGCGTGTGTAACACACACACATAAAATTTTGAAGATTCCCCCATAAAATTTTGAAGCCGTGAGGGCATAGATTTTCCACATTTTTCTATGTTCTGTGTTAGTGTAGGACGCCACTCTATTGCCTCACAGACAATGTCTTGGATAGGCTGCCAAATGTCACGCTTGTAAAAATATTCATATCATGTAAATAAATTAATTTGAATTAATCGTTAACACTTTAGCCTACATCATTCAGAAGTTACAACGACGAAAGTAATTATTCTGTTGAATATTTTGAAAGTAACTGGTCTGTCACAGGAAACATGTTCCAGTAAATCAGTTTCAAAATATTCAACAGTTTTCTATTAAAACCAAGACATTGGAAGTAAGCAGTTAATTGTCAGTTAGTCTATGTGCCGTGGGATGTTGGGCCTGCTCGTCTGAACTTGAACCCTGACATTCGTAAGCTAGATTGTGCATGTGTGCGTGCGTGTGTGCGTGCGTGCGTGCGTGCGTGCGTGCGTTCGTGCGTGCATGCGTGCGTGCGTGTGTGTTGCGGGGGGGGGGGGATGCTGTGCTGAGGTCTCTCAGGCATTCCAGGAAACATCTTCATTGTAGCATGGCATTGATGGGGGTGGGCAAGTTAAAATATCCAGGAAAACCTTGAGGACTACCATCGGAAAAAATTAATTTTCAAGGCCTGTCCCAGGAGGCTGGGTGTGTGTGGGGGTGGGGTGGGGGTGGGGGGGTGTAGGAAGGTGTGAAAACGTGTGTGTACATTCTGTGATAACATCTACCACATAAGTACATGGATATTTTTTCTATTTAACTCATGATGATCATTGCTTCATAATTTGAAGAGCAGCTGCAAATTAGTGTAGTAACTTAGCTATGTATAAAAGGTTACTCACCCAACAGAGGTCTCGAATCGGCCCGTGGAACCAGTGGCAGATGTGCCCAGTTCGGATTTCAGGGTACGACTGCCGGTCGTCCATAGAAATGGCGGGAATCAGCTAGCCCGGCAGCCGCAAAACACGAACTACGGAATTGCGGGATACCGCCAGCACCACACTCTCCCCCGTTTATAAAAACATGGTTTTTTAATTAAAAATTTTATCTAAAAATCTAATCTTTAAAAATGTGCACACCATAAAAAACACACAGGTATTGACGCTAAACTGCTAAAGGTAGAATTAGAATTTACCAATTAAAAAAAAAAGTAGGTGTCGCTCCATCTAGAAGGAATGAGCTGTTAATAATAAAACAGATGGATAGATCAGCAGCTGCCGGACGAGGGCCATCATTACTGATTTTAAAATAGCATAGCATCCTAACTTAAAATTAAGGACAATGGTTTTCCACCACAGCAGAGAACTGACAGAATTGACGGAATTGCCGAATTGATAAAGAAGTAATAAAAATAATCTCACATGAATTTAGTTGGAGTGTTATCTGAAATTAACTTATGTGAGATTCGAGGAAAACCTATGAATATTGCATATTTTTTAATTTAGTGAATATTTTTAACCTTAACATTTATGATATACCTCTTATATAATTGAAACGGATCTGAATCCATAGATTTAGGAAATCTGGAAAACCACTATCCCTATCACAATAAAGATATCTGAATGAAGCTAAAATGGAACGGATAATACAGCAGAAGAAAGAAACATATGAATTTGCGCTTTGACTAACGCGCCAATTACTTCACGCATAATGAAATGGTAAGTGCAAGAAATGCATCTGTATGATTTATGCAGTCTTTGCTAAATGCATATTAAAAATATGCTGTCATATGCAAGACTTCTGCATTATAGAGTAATGCACATTATAAATATGCATGAGTTATGCATTATAGAGTAATAATGCATAATTGCATCATTTTAACATGTAATTGCTACACGTTTAATAAATGAAATACCTAGGTATGGCAGTATATAATATGTTGGCCTAATATAAAATATCTGAACTGACCTATGTAGAATTAATATACCTGGGCTATCCTATAAAATATCTGTGCTGACCTAATAAAACTATATATAAAATATTTGATCTACCCTATAAAATATCTGATCTGACAAATGTAGAACTGGCATTAAATAGCTAACCTAAACTGAATTTCACTATACATAGATGAGTTTGCATCATAACATATGATGCATATACTTATAAAAGCGTGTACATGGATTTAATCCATATACACATAAACAGAGAGCATTATTATGACCACACGTCATGACGGACAATAAATACAGTTAACAATACAATGCGTATGATTAATGTGTAACAATTTACACATCATTTGACAACGCATATTTGTAATGTGTGATCAAGAAATGCATAAATATAACCACGCATTACTACGCGCAATTATTCACGCGTCATTTGAAAAACACGTAATTATAATAACACGTTCTGTGAGTGATACAGCGATGGACCCCTGTTGGTTTTTGGTATCTCAAGGAGTATTATTGCTGGAAAAAGCCACTATGTGCTTATGTGTCCAACTAATTTAGTTTCCCAAAAACTTACAAAGAATAGAACATCACGATTTTGCTGTTGCTGAAACTAAAGCTAAGATGGAAACGGAACATAAGCCAATGATTATAAATGTTTTCCGGACAAGTTGAATGTCTTCAGTGTCATGCAGAATGTTAAAATTTGAAGTCATAATTTCATATCATCTGGATTACAGTAATTCTTTTAATGTTGAATTACTGTTACCATTGTACATTATCACATTACCATTGTAGTACTGTACTACGACCGAAAAGCTAACTGCAGTCCGCAACAATACCATGACCAAATGAATCCGAAATAAGACGAAACCAGAGGAACATTTATGCAGGTGGACAAGTAGGGTCCATGAAGACTTACATAGTCTAATTCACGAATGCTTAAAGATCATTCTAATACATTTCATAATCTAGGAACCTGTTGGTAAGACGGCAGTGCCTTCCTGTTCGACTCTGAATGGTGTGAGTTTGGAGTTGGTCATCTCTAGGAGTTGTGTGATGCGGTTCTCTTCGGACCTGACACCTCATGCACCCAGGGGAAAAAGTGTGATGCGGTTCCCCTCGGGCCTGACACCTCATGCACCTAGGGGAAGTGTTATGCGTTTCTCCTCGGACCTGACACCTCATGCGCCTAGGAGAGTGATGCTGTGTTTGTGGGACGGGTAAAACAGAGTCGATATCCAGGTCATCTGTCAAAACAGCATCTAGATCATTATGCAGAATTGATGAGGATGGATCAATACCATATGGAATGGTTTCATCCAAATCCTCTTCAAAAATGGAAACACGGTTATCATCAGATAACCTATGGCCATTATCGGGGGATAATAAGTCATCATCATCGGCATGATCTTCAGAGCTTATAGCATGTCTCATTCGCAATATCCAGAGAGGTAAATCACGATCTCTGCATAGCTTTAATCTATCATGGTGAACAACTAGTTCCCGGCGTTGGTTTTTGATACCAAACAGTGCTTCTGACAACTTTTTATAAATAATAAATGGACCAGTCCAAGGAGGATGTAGTTTACTGGACTGACCTATTTTAGTTGCAGAATTAGCAAGATAAACTACATCACCAACATGATAGGCACGCTCATGAAAACGTAGATCGTACTCTTTTTTCTGGTGCTTCTGAGCCATTTTAAGGTTATCCCGTGCTATCTCATGAGTTTCATGCAACGTTTGCTGTAACTGTTGGACGAAGTCACTGGCATCTGAAGGGGCATCCTCTGCAGTCGCAGACACAGGGCATTTGCACATTATGTCAATAGGCTGTAGCACTTCTCGACCAAGCATCATCATGTTGGGAGTATACCCCATCTGTCGACTTACAGTAGATCGTATAGCTCCAGCGATGAAAGGAATACAGTTGTCCCAATCTTTCTGTCTGTCATGCTCTTGCAGGTAACACCGTATACACCGCAAGACAGTACTGTTTATACGTTCAATCTGTCCATTCGAACATGGTCTATAAGCTGTGGTGCGTGTTTTTGAAATCTGCAGTAGATGGCACAGTTCCTTAAATAGGTTGCTCTCAAAGTTATGACCCTGGTCGGTGTGTAAGAAATATGAACAGCCAAATGTGGTGACAAAACGCTCCACATACGTTTTGGCTACCAGTTCTGCCCCTTGTTCAGGGAGCTCATGGCACTCAACACATTTAGTGAATTGATCTATGATCATCAACACATATCTATTTCCCAGTGTAGATGTGATAAAGGGGCCCAAAATGTCCATATGTACCCGTTCCAAGGGAAAACCGGCATGGAACTCACCCAGAGCAGCTGTAGGTTGGATGGAAGATTTTTTGCTACAGCTACAAATCCGACAGGATTTCACATATGCCACCACATCACGAGAGTATCCGTGCCAGATATACGTAGCCTTCACTCTCTCTCTAATGTCTTCTGCTCACCCATGTGACTGGCAAGCTTGGAATCATGACAATTTTCCAAAACCAGCTTCTGGAGAGAGTTTGGGACTACCAGCAGATTCCGTGTGGTATTTGCTTCTACCCAGAGATAGTGCAAAATGCTATCGACAAAAATCAATTGATCACAGCGAGCCCACCAAAACTTGACAGCTGGACTAGCTAAATATAGCTCCGCGTCAGAAGGTGTGTGTGACTGCTCAATCCATGATACAACTGTCTTCAGATCAGGATCCTCCAACTGACCCTCTCTTAGATCTTCCGAAGAGAATGCGTCTAACCAGTTTGACCTTCCGATAACCTGGTCTGTTTGGGGGACACCATTCAGCAGTCCATCTGGATCGTCGCTGTCTGTGTCGCTGTCTGATAGGTCATTATTACTCAGTTGAAGGGCCCTTATGGTTTGAAAAGCCAAAGGAATTACATCATCAACATCTTGTTCAAATTGAGACCATTGCTGCTGAAGCTTGGTACAATATTTGCACCCACCACATGGTAATGAACTAAGAGATTGGCCAGCTTTATAACAGTGGCAAGGTGAAGAATCACTTGGAACTTGTGATAGACCATCAGCATTAGAGTGCTGTTTATCGGGCCTGTACTGCATCGTCATATTATATTGGGACAGTTCTTCTAGCCATCTAGCTAGTTGTCCTTCGATGTGCTTGAAACTGAGCAGCCACGTGAGACTGTGATGGTCAGTCCGCACAATAAATGACCGTCCTAGCAAGTACATACGGTATTGCCTAGTAAATGCTACCATGGCCAGCAACTCTTTGCGTGTAACACAATATTTACACTGAGCCGGTGTCAACGTTCGGCTCGCAAAACCAATAAGCCCCTCTTTCCCATTCTGAATTTGGGATAACTCTGCACCAATAGCAGCCTCTGAAGCATCAGTATCCAGTATGAAGGTACCATTTGGTGTCAGATAACCTAACACTTCAGGGTTGGCCATAGCACCCTGAAGTGTTTCGAAAACTACCTGATGCTCTAGAGTCCAGTCATACTCTACTTTGGAACTGGTAAGTGCAGAGAGAGGAGCAGAAATACCAGCAAAATTAGCGACGCTTTCCATATTGTTTGGCTTAACAGTGATTCCCTTATCACTCACCAACTTGCCTAAGAAACAGAGTTCTGTACTTAACAGATTACACTTCTTAGGTTTTAATTTAAGGTTGTGCAACAGGAATCGGGAAAGGACAGCTTTCAAGTTGGTCATATGACTGTCAAAGTCAGTCCCTGTCACTACCACGTCATCTAAATACGCAAGACACTCGCACCAGTTAAGACCTTGCAATACCAGCTGAACAACCCTCTGAAAGGTAGCCGGGCGGTTGCACATACCAAATGGCATCCGGACAAATTCAAAGAGCCCATATCTTGTGATAAATGCGAGCTTGTGGCGGTCCGCTGGGTCAACCTCTACCTGCCAATACCCGGCTGCCATATCAAGTGTGCTGATGAACTTAGCACCACCAAGTGCATCCAGACATGTCTCAATGTTTGGTAGGGGGTAAAGGTATTTGCGAGTTAGACTGTTCAGAGCTCAAAAGTCGACACAGTACCACATGGTACTGTCTTTCTTCCGAACTAATACCGGGGCTGACGACCACTCAGATTTTGACGGAACTATGATACCTTTCTCTAACATTTCCGCAAGGTGTGTTTCTCTTCCTCATTCTCAAAACCAAGAGGAGTTCGTCTAAGCTTAGAACGAACAGGTTGTGCTTTACCTGTGACAACCTTATGTCTTATCCCCTTGAACAAACCCAAATCAAGATCATCTTTTGCAAATGCATCCTGATACTCGATTAACATGGATTTAACTTGCGAAGACTGCGTCTCCGATAAACCCGATGTCGACCTCTCATACAGCTCCTGTAAGAACACAGGGATGTCCACCTCAGTGGCTGTAGAAGTCTGTAAACCGTCCTGGTTTATGGGATTACCAGCAAGTTGAAATTTTGTTCTAGGGTCTAAAACCTCCTCAATTTCTGTGACAATACCAAGGTTGTGGTCTTGTTCCAGAGTAATATATTGGGCCGACAGGTTCTTTAACAAAATAGGAATCTGCGAATCGTTGGCAGTGGCCACTGTATGAGGTGTTACCAGACCCTCCAGTTTAGATGAGGGCTGGAGCACAACATCATTCTGTACCTCCTGATCCAGAACACCTGTGGTCTTCACGGCCTCAAAAGGACCAACGAACACTTTCTGCTTCAATGTTACCCGAGCTACATGGGCTTCCCTCACATGAGCTCTCAACAGTGATGCTTGAACCGGTTATCCATTACTTGTCAGACACAGTCTAGTCAGATCAATGGTGGCCTTGTGTGACTTCAGGAAATCCAGGCCTAATATAATCGGATCATTAATATTGGCAAGAAGGACTGGCCAGTTGAACAGCATAGAGCTTAATGCAATTGTGACTGGCTCAACACTTTCCGCAGGGATAATATTGTCTCCACCTGCACCTTTCAATATAATAGACTCCAACTTCTTTAAAGGGTAAGGTAATTTATTTGCAAAGAAATTGCCAATTACTGTCACTTGTGCCGCAGTGTCCACCACTGCATCAACGGAAACACCATTTACTTTAATGGGAATGACTAGTGTCATAGGGTCACGATTAAACTCATACATGCGAACATCATATGATCGTACAGGCGAAGATCTCGGTGAAGCAGAAGGTGATGGCGACCGTGTACGCCTCGGCTCTGGACACTCACGGGAAAAATGCCCCTCTAAATTGCAATTAAAGCACTTTCCCGATCTGAGAGGAGGAGAAGGGGAACGCGATGGAACGACCTTCCCTCTTGGAGGAGACCGATCTCGACCGAATTGACCAGATATAAGATTCAAAATCTTAGCAACATCTACCTTCATCTCTGCCATATCCTTCCTAAGTCCTTCGACATCTTTCTCCAATTTATCTATCCTGCTTGGAGCCGTTATGCCTCTTAACTGCTCAGGATTATCTGCCTCCATCAAACCAGAATCATCGTCCGGAAAACGGACCTTTCGAACCTCAGGTCTTCTGGAACCCATGATCAATCTTTGATTATGGATAGCTGCATTGACCATTTCTACAGCCTCCTCCAGGGTGCTCGGATCTTTATCCATAGCTATCAGAGCGGCTCGTTTATGCTCAACACCCCGTAGGAATGCATCAATGGCAATTGTCTCGCCCAAACTCTCTGAGGCATCAGGGAAACCATCTAAAATGAGCTCCTGAATGATATCTGCAAATTCGTCTAAAGAGTTACCCTCTTGTCGAATATCTTGCATCTTTTTTCTGATGATGTGGGCAGATCTTTCTTCCCGAATCACAACTTTAATTTGTCACATAAACTAAAGTAATCATTCTGGACTTGCACAGAACAGATGCAGTAAAACTTTAAGGCCTTGTCCCTTAAAGCTGAGATGAGCATGTCTAATTTATATGTATCAGCCCAACGGTACCTTGAAGCAGTATGCTCAAACTGTATGAAAAATGGTTTCCACTCACATTTTCCATCAAAAGTTGACATTTTAGGTGGAGGAGGACTATCAGAGTAACTTCTACGACCGGGTGATGACATTCTAGAGTCATTGTACAAAGAGCCATCCACGTAAGCTCTACGAACTGGTGATGACGTCCTAGTGTCATGGTGAGAAATTGATCGCGACTCCCTCTTAGGTTCTCTAGGGGTATATACCACCCTAGGAGCCAGGTTATCAACCAGGATCTGATCACCCCTTTGTTGACTAGTTGAGTTAAGGAGTGCCTTGTATTTGATACCTTGGGCTAGCAGTTCCATGTTCAGTCTAGCTACTTGCTCTTCCAGGGATTCTTCCCTTGGGTGCGAGTCGACCCCACCCACAGCGCCTTCATCATTGATGTCGAATACGACGTCCCCAGCATGGAGCAATCGTGTAAGGACTGTAGCTGTGTCAGGCAGATCAGAATCTGCCTTAATGTCGGCCAGGGACATGGAACCGCCTCTGGACTCATGAAAACTTACTATGCCAGCAGCTCGAATTTTACCAATATTATGGAGTGCACTAAGTTCCTCCACGGTTGCAGTGTTAATACACAAAGGTTTCGTCATTATGGGTCACCTGTTGATTTATACCAAGGAAGCGAAATTAATATTCGCTAAAAAAGTAATATCACTTACTGAAATAAGTCGTAAGCGTATGCTTACTAAAAAATATAACTCACTGAGTAGTGATGGTGGTGCAACTCCGGAGAACGTCTAAATGAATCTTCCGAAGCCAAACCAGATTCAGTAGCGTACCTGCATGCAAACCATCCTTCAGAAACTCGAAAGTATAATGATAACGGACGCGTTTACGTGCACTAGATTTTTCACGGGGTATAACTCTACACTGCATTTGAGGGTGTGTACACCAATATCTGCATTAATTTTCTCAATTCTATCATTGAGAAGAGAGAGTTGATCATGCAGTTGCAGCTCTTGGTCTTTGAAGGAACAGGGATTCAAATGGTGAAGTTGCCCATTATACATGACCAGAGAATACGCAGGGATATCGATAAATTTCACCGTTTGGCTGTAATGCCTTACTATGTCTATCGCACGTTGATAGTGTTGGCAAATGCCGTCTACCGCGAGTTCATCATCGGCCGTCCTTAAATAGACAAAACCGTCGCCTCGTTTCTCGGTAAGGTCGCACGTTCCGGCCCAGATATTGAAAATGATACGGTGAAATTTCTGAACGGCGCTGGCTATTCTCGACTGCAAAATATTAACCAAGTCTTGTGTAGTACCACCGCTTTTACACCAATACTCAACAAACCCAGTTTGATCAGCTCTTTTCAAAATGAAATCTTTACTTGTACCCAACAAAATTGCTTTGTGGGTAAAGGATTGATCCAATGAAAACTGGGTGCGAGCCAAAAACTCCTCAGATTTAACTTGAAAAGAAGGCATAAGCTGAGTAGTGTTTTAACGTAGTAACTAGCAATGTGATTATGAACTTTTTGAATTAATAATAACAAGAAAAAAGACCAAAACAAATAGTGTTCAGCGTAATTAGTAAACCTAATATTACAATTGAAACATATTTGTTGATTAGAAGGGAGATTACCCTCTAATGTTCAAAAAGTTAATAATAATAATGATAATAATAAAAACAACAGTGATTTATATCACTTCTTTAATTCAAATAATTCTGAAATAAACAACGAAATTGAACTGTAATTAAAGCATAAAGAAATATCCAAAAACCGACGGTTAAATTACAGCTCAGAATCGCGTACATATGACACTGAAGACTGCTAACAATAACAATCCAGAAACTATAGGGTTGTCATTCCACGGAATACTGACATAGATGATAGAAACTTAGCACGAAAATATACCTCAATTCATTACAGTTCAAATAAATAACATTGAATCTTGAATTTATGACGTATATGACGAATGTATGTAAGGTATATTAATCTATATACCCGACATTTGCATGCTATAGCATAAATAAATAATATATATTTAACTATAACTCACCTATCATCTGGGATTGTTAAATCATACAAAAATAACTATAAAATAATCAAAATGGCGGCCAGAGTCAGTAAAATTGACGTTCGGACAGGACTAGAGTAGTCTTTATATTTCCGAGAAATCTATCTTTTTAACAGCAAAATCGTGAGTAGAATTTAGAAATAACTAATAACAATTTTTAATTTAGGGCCCAAAGTACTCCTGACACCATTTGTAGTAACTTAGCTACGTATAAAAGGTTACTCACTCACCCAACAGAGGTCTCGAATCGGCCCGTGGAACCAGCACCAGATGTGCACAGTTCGGATTCCAAGGTACGACTGCCGGGCGTCCGTAGAAATGGCGGGAATCAGCTAGCCCGGCAGCCGCGAAACACGAACTACGGAATTGTGGGATACCGCCAGCACCACATTAGATTTACAAAATACGAAAACTGGTTCTGTCATTTAATTCGAACATTAAATTCACTATTTAACACGCTTACATGAACTTTAGAAGATAACCGCAATACTCCACGAATCATATGATGGTTTGTGTTCAATATTCAGCACGCTATTGTAGTTTAATATGATCTTCGCTTCTTCTAAGCGTGAAATGACGCACACTGGCTTCCAAGTTACCGCAGCAGACGACAACGGATAAATTACAGACTCAAATAACCGACACGTGTCGGCACTGGGCTGATAACGTCATAGTTGGAAATGCGCGATTTAGTTCGCCGACGCTACCGGCACTAGGCCGATACACAGCTCAGCTAGCTGATGCTGCCGACACTGGGCCAGTACTTGGCCGATATGCAGTTGCCGATACCCTTAGTTATCTGACACTGCCGACGCTATGCCAGTACTGGCCCAATACAGTGTGTTATCTGGGGAGTTATCTGGGGACGCTTTCTTAGTCGCATGGTATAAATGCATTTTACCTGGTTCTCCGTCTCATTTTCTGTTATTTTGCCTCATTACACTACGTACATGTTATCTATAACTGCGTTCTGTTCGCTAATACTAACTCACAAATATACTTATGTCAACAACAATAAGATATATTGGAATAATAGAACGATTTGGCACGTCTGGAAGAGATTTTCAACTGACGCAGAAAACTTATATAAAAGATATTTATTATGTTCTGAAGTTTAATACAATACCAAACCTACTGTCGAGATCACCCCTGTATAAACACCACTTCATTTCGGTTTCAAAATCAGCAAGTGCAATCATGGATTTCAGATCTCAGCCCATTTTTCGGATTTTCAGGAATTTTCGCGGTTTACTCCCATAATTGTGGAATCCTTGTATACAGTCTTGTAATACAATTTGAGAGGAAACCGAATTTTCCGAGTTATGTATAAATCCAGACTTTGATCCGACTCAGTTCCTGAGTTTTCTCCGGATCAGGAGCAACACGTGTGGGATTCCGAATTTAAAGGGAGTTGTGTTAAAATTTGAACCAAAGTTCATTAGATACAATTCCGGATACAAACATGTGTGCACACGCGCACTCGCTGGCACGCACGCATACACGTAACCACGCACGCACGCACGCACGCACGCACGCACGCACGCACGCACGCACGCACGCACGCACGCACGCACGCACGCACGCACGCACGCACGCACGCAAGCACGCACACACACACACACACACACACACACATACACACACGCTCGCACGCATGCGCGCTCATACCCACTCATCCATCGGCCAGTCATGTGCGCATGCGTACGTGCGATTACAATACCATCTTCACCTTACGGGCAGAGTGTCTCTATCAATAATCTTAGCCCTCAATAGATGGACTACCTGTTTATAAAGTGCACTTCTGTTTTCCGTGGGGGTGGTCATTATAAACAGGTTTCACCGTACTTTAAAGGGATATTCCACTGGGGGATTTTATGCATCTCACGTAAAGTACTAATTTTCCGCATTAATTTGAGACCAAGAGCACAATTTTATGCCAACAAATAAAAAAGATATCCTCAATTTAAATTGCTAAAGTAACCAGTAGATAGATGCGCCATTTTGGACAAGCAGCTGACGTCACAGACACGCCTGCTCTGTTTGCCAGATCGAGGATAGCCGTAACCAGGGGAGGTAAATCTTGCATCTCGTGGATAATTAGCGTACTGGCTAAACAACTGACACTTTGCCACAGCGTTTGGAGGAAATTAAAGTGCAATTAGTGTCCCGATGATCGCGCCAGTCATTGTAGCGCTAAATTGTCAAAAATAGTTTTCTTATGGGCAATTTCTATTTTTTTTAAACATTGAAGGGTTATGCCAGGAGCGTCTTTGCAATCAACCAGCTACAACCAATTCTTGAAAAATATGTTAGTTGAATAAATGTTGAATGTAATTTCTCTGAAAGCTGTTGCTATTGCAACGTCTGCTTCCAGTCAAATTCCAGTTTCAAAATATTCAACAGGCAGTAAATATGGGTCAACATTTAAAAATTTGGGATCAATTAGTTAACCCTTTCAAGGACAGAAAAGCAGAAAGCTTAAAATTTACCCTGCATATGCCTATTGTGTGAAACTAATTCGTGTGGAAGCTACTGCAACATAATTCCAGGAAAATTTAATTCAGAATATTCAACACTCAGCATAGTTATTTTAAAATTGGGAGTAAACGTTGTAAATGATTAATAACGCTGGATTTCAATAGTGTGGAAGCACTAAACTACTAATTATGTCTAGCGTACACTTATCATTATTTACTAAGTGTCACCTACTATCGTCTACGAAGTAATCCGCTAAGAGGTTGCCTATAATTGACCGACAGGGCAATCAGCGACATCGTTTCATTTTGTTTTGCAAATCCCGTTTTACAATTGATGCAAGCAAATACGACGTTAATTGTCGAGTTTGATTCTGTTATATTAAAATTAAGTACCGCGCCTTTTGTTTTGAAATGCATGACACATTATTTGAAAATTATACAGACTATATGTTCTAAACTTGTGTCATCCAAATTTAAATGTGGAAGATATCCATCCAGTGCCGATGTTATGAAGCCATCTTTCAGTTAGCCGCTTTTCATGCTGATGCTTCTGTGGATCCGGTATCTGAAAATGTGAATTTCCGTACCCTTTCCACGATCGTTTCTGTTACTGCAAGCCCATGCTTGACATGCGGACATGATGCGATTTAACCTTTTCACCCCAGCACTGGCCTCTGCAATCGTCAAGTTGAGGACGCAGGTCAAAAGAACGCTATTTTGAGAATTTACATCTAAAACGACTGGCTCAGTAACCGAACCAGCCATTCCAGTGGTAAATTTTCAAAAATAGTCTTCGCTTGGCCTGCAAATGGCCATTCAATAAGGAAATATTCTGATTTTCCTGCCAGAATTTTGTCATTAAAGGGTTAATTAATATTCGGCCTTCATAACGCGAAGTAAACAGGTAAATCTAAAATCGCTGACGATATTTTGCTGGCGTGTCGTTGACGTCATAATCTCGCGGTTTCTCGCTCTCGTTGCGAGAAAATGGATGCGCCCAGGAGTCACGTTTTCGAGCGTTTTGGGTATATTCATTTTATTATTTCTCGGCAATGGAACAGTGTATTTTATATTTTTTTGCGGCAACTATTTCGGATTATAGTATATTTTTAGTTGACTTATTCCCGATTTTCACTGGAATTTCCCTTTAAATAGCTAAATACCAAGGCATCAATGCTAGTGTCGTTCTCGGAAGACTGGTGAGATTTGGAAAACTGTCGTGCTGAATGTTGTTATTCTAGAGAACAATACATTATTTACATATACACAACTTCGATAACAAGTATTCATTTTGAAAGTTATTGCTTATTACACAGCCGTTACACCATGTATTTACTTAATGAGCAAAGCCGGATTAAGTCAAGGTGTAACGGGACTACATATATTCAGTAGTAGTAGTAGTAGTAGTAGTAGTAGTAGTAGTAGTAGTAGCAGTAGTAGTAGTAGTAGTAGTAGTAGTAGTAGTAGTAGTAGTAGTAGTAGTAGTAGTAGTAGTAGTCATTCCCTCCTTGACCCACCCCATCATGCCCCCACCACCACCCCCCACCCCACCCCGCAATTAATTAGCCCTGGGCCCTAGATATGCTTAATGTGGTTCTATTAATGAGTACCAAAAATCATACATGGTATACTGGTACTAGATTATAGACATGTAATGCATGCAACGTTCTACACAATCTACAGCCTATATACGATGAGTGTGCATGTAAGTATAATGAGTGAACTGCCTGCCTCTGGACCGACTGGCCGCTACAGACACAAAGGATGCTTGATGATTCATATGCGTGCTATGTGTAATCTATCGATTCTAGGTTCCTACGGGCTATAGTGTGTGCCCGGGGTGCATG